>PVKH010023670.1:0-13798 GCA_004027955.1 Chaetophractus vellerosus
CCCCAATGGTTTACTCCTCCTTCCAGATGTTCTCATCTGCCCAATGATAACTCACCTTCATACAAACCCTTTGGGCTCTTAATAAGCTTGAAAATCTTGCAAAGAAGTGTTGGTGGGGAAATTTTAAATCTTCAGCTCGAGAAGCAGCTGCAAGCTGCAGCCTCTGCCCTCAATATAACACCACCTGATGCTTTTGGCCTGCCCCTGGCAAGTTCCTGCCACCTCAAGGGCCTTTTGAGATCTGGCAGAACAATTTCATCCAACTCCCTTCCTGTCTGAGATATAAGTATTGCCTTAGTCTGTATATTCTCACAGTAGGTAGAAGTTTTTCCTGTGAGACAAACAACTGCCACATCCATAGCCAAAATTCTGTCACAAAAGATGATCCCATGGTGGGGAATCCCTCGAGAAATCCATAGTAACTGTGGCACCCACTTTACAGGGCCATCTCTCTCTAAACTGTCAACTTTACCCATCCTGCAGCACTTCCACTGTACCCATCACCCTCAGTCATCAGGGCTAGTTGAATGCACCAGTGGCCTAATCAAGACAGAGCTAGGGAAACTTACTGAACAATTTTCCCTCCCCTGTGTTCAAGTTCTTCTCCTAGTCCTTACAAATTTATGGGATGCCCTTTCTGCCCTCACTAACTTGCCCCTTACAAGATAATCACTGGCAGACCCATGCCCTTATTTCTCTGGTCACAAACTGCCAAAGTTAGCTCTTTGCTGGCTACTTACTGTCAAAAACTCTCACAAACTCTTTCTGAACTCCACAAAGATGTTTCTCTACAGATCCCCCCAATTCTCCATCGCCTGTGCAACCAGGAGATTGGATGTATTGGAAATGTCATCTTTGGAAACATGGACTTGAGCCTTGGTGGAAAAGATCCTTTCAAGTTATCCTTGCGACCCCCACTGCCACAAAGCTTTGAGGAATTGACTCCTGGATTCACCTAACGCACCTAAAACTAGCCCCGAGTGGACCGCTGAAAGCATTGGAGACCTAACCCTGCGACTTCACAGGGTCCAGAAGCAGCCGGCATCTGACGCAGACAGCTCTCCTGAGACTATGGATGTGGGCTGAGTACTCCTAAAATTCCTTTTGTCTCTTTTCTTAACTAATGCATAGTTCTTCCCAAAGCAAGAACACCCCCTAGATCAGGGTTTCTTAGCCTTTTTTGTTTCATAGGCCCCTTTGCCACTCAGGTGAAAACAATGGACCCCTTACTAAGTCCACACTATACTGTGTATTATTTAATAAATATATCACACAAGCACCAACACGTCCCCACAAGAATAATGTCTTTTTTTTGAATTTCAGTTCAAGCTCATGGACCCTTTGTTAAGAACCCTTGCCCTAGATGCTTGTTGACTCTGTTAACTTCTCTTCCCTGCAGTTAGCTCCACTGCCTTTACGTGGATTTTAGTAAACATCACCTTCTCTAACCCCACTGTTTAAAATGATCCTGTGTTATACTTTTGCCTCCTCCTCTGTCACCCCACCTCACCTATAACTGGAAAAACATCCTTATCCTTACTTAACATGTCCCAAATTATTGCCTCCAGGCTTAATCTCGCAGACTGCTGCATTTGTCATAACAACCCTCAAATAGCCCAATCCTTTATGGAATACCCTTCCTAGTCTTTCCAGAATCAATCTTTCCCAATGGGAGTCCTTGATATGGTCCAGAAATGGAGTTTTTCTCCTTGGAAAACTCACCTCCCTTCAGGAGTCTCATTCCACCTCACTGCTAACCATCCCCTCTTCCCCTGTTTATTTATGGTGTAAAAGTTTTTGACTGCACCACCAATTCAAACCATCAGCAATGCCCAACAAGTCAATAGGGCTCTCCCTGGACAAGACATGTCCCCCTAGCACTCTCAAGTTCCCTCATGGACCAAAAACTTCTCTGACTCCCCTAGGTTTTTACCTTCCTATGCAATACCACTCGAGGGCCTGTAGCATTTCCTTGCTTTCTCACCAATGAAGTGCCTGGTGGACAATGCACAATTAATTCTGTAATAGACTCCAACTTCCACCCTTATAACTTTACCTCTCCCACACGAAGTAAAAGGGCTTTCGGTCTAATCCTTGCTGGAATAGGGCTCGGACTCTGACTCTTACCCCCTGGATATGTTTTGGATACCAAGAATGCATCATCTACAACCTCAGTGCCACTCTTGAAGCTGTAGCTCAAGAAACAGGGCAAGCCCTGCAATGATTAACTACCTCTCTCAATTCCCTCGCAGCCATAACTATGGACAACTGATAAGCTTTAGATTACCTACTGGCAGAAGAAGGAGGCATCTGTGCTGTTGCCAACACATCCTGTTGTACTTCGATCAACACCACCAGACAAGCTGAGATGGACATCCAGAAAATCTTCAAAAAAGCCAAATGGCTTCACAGCATAAACCAGCAACCGAAGGACATATGGGAATCAATTAAGGGGTTTCTGTCTAACACCTCTTGGATGTATTCCGTAGTCTCACCGCTGATCATGCTAATCATCATTCTTCTCCTAGGACCAGTTTTCATCTGCATCATAACCATCTTCGTCGCACAATGCCTCAAAGCCACTGGACTTTTTCTCCAGTAAGAGAACTTACTGTAACAGTCTATAAAACTCCAAACTAGTCACACTTGGTCTTCAGGGAGTCAAAGACTTCCCTCAACCAAAAGGAGGGAATGTGAAATTGGAATGATAAAAGATTTTACTAACAATCTTGATTTGCTTGATCTTCCATTTTACCCAGGGAGGTATAAAGAAGAAATGGAGGTTAGCTGAAGCAAGCTGACATGCCAACAATCTTTTGCAGTGGTGATAAAACCCCCTGCCCCAGCCTGAGAGAAATAACTGTAACAAAGACAGGCTTTGCTGACACCAGCAAGGCTGCTTGCTGATTAACAAACTAGGCCTCAAGGACACCCTGCTCTAACAGCCCATAATCTCGTAAAGCATGGAAAACATGTATCAAGAATAAATCATGTCACCCTTATCTCTCCCCATTCCTCCCCCACGCCTTCCCTTTGTCTCAAGCAGCCATATAAACTGCCCCCAACTCAACCTTTTGAGCAGAAACCTCTTTTGGTGCTGCTCCTGCATTAATGGAACTTTAGCTCAATAAACTTACTCTGCACCTGCCTTCTTTTTAAGTCTGTTTGTTTTATTTTCAGTGCAACAGTACCCTGTAGATTTCAGCCACAAATGCCATTAATGGGAAAAGCAATGAGAAGAGAGGAACGTGCCAAAATAGTAAAAGTACATTATGTGAATTAAAGGATCTCCATTTTTCTTCACTGCTAAGAAAAGACAATAAAAGATACCTTAACTTACATACCTAGACATTATCTTGGAGAAGTGCCTGGGAGGGAGGCAGAAATATGAGAAACTAGGATTTTTTCACCAAAAGAAAGTGAGACCTGATGATACTGTTTAAATTATCACATAAGACTAAATTTACTATATTGGACTGATTTTCTCACCCTTACCCAGTAGGTGAAGGCTTATTGTTTTCCAGGCAGTTTAGCTCCATCTAAGCAATGGTCACTAATAGTATGAATTGCCTTACATATGATGGTTAATTTTATGTGTCAACTTGGCTAAGCTAAGGTGTCCAGCTGTTTGGTCAAACATTAGCCTATATGTTTCTGTGAAGGTATTTTATAGATGTGATTAGCATCTACAGTCAGTTGACCTTAAGTAAAGGAGATTATCCTCCACAGTGTGGTTGGGCTTTACCCAATCAGCTGAATATCTTAAGAGCAAAAAACTGAGGTTTCCCAGAGAGGAAGAAATTGTTTTAAGATTACCACTTCAAACCTTGTCAGAATTTCCAGAATGTTGGCTTTCCCTGCAGATTTTGGTCTTGCCAGCCGTTACAATCTTGTGAGAAAATTCCTTAAAATACCGCCCCACCACCCCGCCCCGAACGCACACAAATACACAGTGTTATTTCTATTTCTCTGTAGAACTCTGGCTGATACAAAGGTTATTGGTAATATGGAGGCTCTTTAGGACCTTGGAGAGAACAGTTTTCATGGAGTTATGGATTGCAACAGGAGATATGCTTAGGAAATGAGGATATGGAGACAAGGAAGCCTTGCTGTGAGAATAAAAATGATAGCAATTTGCTAGAGAGAGCTGAAGAGCAAAGAAGAGTTTGCTTTTCTGTTTTCAAAGATTTTGTTTTAAAGATTTGTTTGTAAAGAGAAACTTGAACATGTTTATATACTAAGGAGATAGGCCCAATAGTGAGGAAATAGTTGATGAATAAAGGAAAATGGGGCTGATTAATGCAGGGTACATTCCTTGGAGACACAGTAGGATAGATGGGGAGCAAAATGGAGAAATTTCCCTTACACTGTAGAAAGGGGAAGTCATGGGAACCAAACCAAAATGTGGGGGCATCTGGAAGGAACTTAAGGGAAAAACAGGAATTCTTGCCTTTTACTCAACATATTTAAACATCAAATTTTACTTATATTTTGAGTAGAATGTAGATCTTCAGGAGATTTATTAACTTAGTTTCAGCTAATTCTTCATGCTGGAATTAGTTTTTTAAAGCTTTTAAATCAAGTAGAACCTATATAAATAAAATAGTATAAATCATAAGTGTACGGCACAACGAACTTTTACAAACTGAACAGACACTTATAACCATCAAACAGACCATAAGACAGAGTATTACTAGTACCCTAGAGCCCCTGTTGGCCTCTTCTAATCACAATCTGAAGTCTCGAACCATAGGTCAGTTTTGCCTTTTTTTTAAAAAGATTTAATTATTTATTTTTTCTTTATTTCTGCCCTCCGATCCCTTGTTGTTTTGTGCTCGTTGTCTGCTCTCTGTGTGTTCTTCTGTGTCTATTTGTCTTCTCTTTAGGAGCCACTGGGAACCGGTACTGGGACCTTCTGGAGTGGAGAGAGGCTGCTCAATTTCTTGTGCCACCTCAGCTCCCTGGTCTGCTTTGTCTCTTTTTTGTTGTTGTTGTTTAAACAATTTATTGAAGTATATCATTCATACATGAACATACATAAACTATAAGTGTTCATTAAACATTGCAAACTTACAAGACAAACATGCATAATATCATACAGGGCTTCCACACATCAACCCCCACAAACACCCTACACTGTTGTGAAACATTTGTTAACAAATCATGAAAGAGCATCATCAAAGTATTACTACTAACTATAATCCGTATCTTCCTCCCCTATACATTTTTTAAAGGATTTATTTATTTATTTATTTACTTTTATCCACTTTTACCTACCCCCCATTTTTGCTGTTTCTGTGTCTATCGCTGGGCGACTCTGTGTCCATTTCCTGCCCTCTCTTCTTATCTTTCTCCTCCTGTCTTAACTGGGATTCGAGCCTCAGAACCTTCGATGTGGGAGAGAGGCGTTCTACCACCTGTGCCACCTTAGTTTCTAGTTTTTCAGTGCATCTTGTCTTGCCTCTCACCTGTGTCACCCTCCTGCGACATCATTATCTTGCTGCATGGCTTGCAGGACCTGGTGGCGCACCCGCATATGGGGTCTGGTGGCCCACACGCCTTCTATATTTTTCTTTTTTAAGTTTTTACCAGGAGGTCCCGGGGAGCAAACCCAGGTCCCTCCATATGGGAGATGGATGCCTAACCACCTGAGCCACATCCGTCTCCTTGCTATACCTCTTAAGGTTGACGAAAGATACCCAAAGTTATAGTCTTTTCCCACATGGGATGGTAATATAATAAATTAGGCTTAGTTTATCATCAGCATTCCAAAAACCAGACCTAGGGGGAAAAACTAGGTCTGGGGACACATGCATGGTTTCTAATATAGTGAATGTTTAGCGTACCCTGATTATCACAAAATCAGGACAGCGAGAATATTCTCACTTGCCTTTTGTTTTTGAAACGTATGAAACTGAAATCATATAACACATACATACCTTTTTTCTTTTTCTGGCTTCTTCTGCTCAATATGTTTTCAGATTCATTATGGGTGGATACAGATTTTCCATTCTCATTGTTGCATAGTATTCCATTATGTGAGTATAACCCCAAAGCATTTATCCATTCTGCTCTTGATTACCCTTTGGATAGTTTCCAGTTTTAGATATTATCACTAGTGCCACTATGAATATTTTGTTTTTGTTTTTTGTGGGGTTTTTTGGTGCCTATCTACATATTTTGTTTGGGTATACAACCAGGAATGGATCTACTGAGCAAGTTGATTTTTTTTTTTAACTGCCAAAATATGTTGGTCCATTTTATTGGCATGGAGAAACAGTGACATCTGGTGTATAAAATAATGAATTTCAGGTCTTAGTGTGTATTTGATTTTTTTTTTTAAGAATCTGTTTTTAAATATAGTTTGAAGTCTTATAAGAATATGTACAGTAAATTGTATAGTTCTTCCTTCTAATATTATAATTAATCTAAACTTTCTTCATTTCAAACACAAAGAATTTGGAAGTAAAATCTTATAATTAGAATCAAATAATTAGAAAAGATTATTCAACTAAAGAAGGAATGCTATTTTGGCATGTACTAATGTCAAATATTTTTGATGCAAACCGCTACTCTTAAAGTTGACACAACGTGAAAGATTTTTAGGATTTGTGAAGTATAAAATTTCCTTTTAACCAAAGCTGTCATAAACCAAATAAAATAAAATACAAATGCATGCAAACCATTTATTTATGAGATAAAATAAAGTAAAATTTATATATTGGAAATCTTTAAAATTCAACAAAGAAAGCTCTCCACTGCTTTATAACTTTTCTACTTCTGTTGAAAAAACATTTTTTTCATTGCATTTTAAAATAAGGACACATATATGTGAATACTACCTTATTTTTTTGTTTGTATGTGATTTTTGCCATCTCCAAATATGTGGAATGGGTCAGATATTTCCTTTAAGACATTTTTTGGATTCATGTCTACAGTTCTAGAAGGATGGTACAATTTTCTTCTTTAACATCATCAAGCTCATGAATCAGAGTTTATCATACTATTTTAACTTAATACTCTTCAACATTCATTCAACAAATGTTTATTGTGACCTTTTTTCTGCCAAGCATATTATTTAGAAAGTGGAGTCCAGAAGTCTCTCTTTTCCCTCCCTCCTGTCCTCCCTAACTCCCTTCTTTCCTTATTCCCTCTCTTCTCCTCCCTTCCTCTCCCCCTCCCTCCCTCCCTCCCTCCCTTCCTTCCTCTCTCTTTAATATGGTAAAAGCCAGAGCAAAGTTAAATGTTCTACAGGATGTTGGATGCATGATGTTGAAGACACAGATGACAGATTGTGATTGATGGAGCAGAGAAAGCAAAAAAGCAAGTATGGAGATTATTAGTTTTAATAAAGTCTAGAGGAGTGAAAAATAAAAGTTGAGTGGCAGGAAGTTGAGGAAGGTTTGGTTACTGTTTTACATGAAGTAATGATTGAGATCATGTTCTGAGTGAGAGTTGAAAAAGCATCTTAGTAGTTTGAAGAAAATAAAGAATGTTTGTGGTGTTTATTGTTGAGAGTTAGAGAAAGAAAAAGCCACCACAGAAAATATAGAGGATACCTGAGAAGCACTGAAGGCCCAGTTGAGGCTGAAGACCATGAATTTGTAACAGTTACAATTATCACCAGTGCTCATAAAGCAAAGTTTAGTCAGAGACAAGGGGAATAGGTGAATTGAATTAGGTTGGATTTTAAAAACTATATATATAAAATGGAAGACAATGGACCAGGGGAGAAAACTGTCTAAACTAAACAGTGATTATGGAAATACTTCATGGGGTTGAGCTGGATATGAAGTTCAATGGGTAGATGAGAGTATTTTGACAGGTAGAGACAATGTTGATGATTTCAAGTACTTGTCAATTAGATGGAGACAAGGTATTATGGTAATGTAGTGGTTAGAAACAGTATATATTCTAGAAAATTATATTCTTAAAGTGAATCCATTTCTGTGAAGCAGTTGTAACTAGGATCTTTTGATGAGGCTACTTCAGTTAAGGTGTGACCCACCTCACTCAGGATGGGTTTTAATCCTCTTACAGGAGTCCTTTGTAAATGGGTGAATAAAGACAAAGAAAGAGAAAGCCACAGAGGAAAAATGCTGAAAGCAACAAAACCTGGAAGAGAAGGTAGAGATCAGCAGATACCACCATGAACCTTGTCACATGGCACAAGAGTCAAGGATTGTTGGTATCCAGTCTTTGGGAAGAAAGCATTGCCTTGATGACACCTTGATTTGAACAATTTTTGCAGTCTCAAAACTGTAAGCTAAACCATTCCCATTGTTAAAAGTCAACACATTTTATGGTATCTGTTTTCAGCAACCTAGCAAATTAGAAGCAGGCAATAATGAAGTAGGAGAACTGGAAGGATGAAAAATGTTAAGGTCAGAGGGAAATGTGTGAATTCAAGACTTCAGAGTTAAAGCAGTTGAGCTGAGGCAGAAGGGGAGTGTTGTGGCATAACTGAAGTGATGTAGAGGTGGAAGTCACTAGAATGAGGAAGTCAGTAAAATGAGAAGTAAAGCTATTAGAGAGACATTGAGAGATAGCCAGAATAATTGCAGAACTTAAGGTAGTCTGAGTGTTTTTCCAAAACTTAATAAATGAAGGACAAAGATTGGGGTGTTAGTATATGACAGCTGTAATGTCAGGGACCAAAGTAAATTATTGAAAGATATTAACAAATTTCAATAGAATAAAATTAACTGGTTAATAAATCTAGAAAATAATGTCTATCTTCACAATTAAAAAAATAACTAAATTGAAGCATGAGAAACCATTTATTTTTCTATGAAATTAGCAGATATTTTTAAAAATCATGGCAAGGATTTAATGAAACAAACACTTTAATAATGTGAAAGTAAACTAATTCAAACTTTTGGAAAGCAACTTAGTAATATTTACTAAATATATGTTAATAAGCTTTGACCATGTTATTCTGCTTCTGGGAATCTATCATATAGGGATTGTACACAATAACTGCAGCATTATTTAAAATAATAAAAAACTGAAAAGATCTGAATATTTAATGAAAGAGGAACTGCTTCTCAAATAATGTTAAGAAGAAAAGTATCTTACTATATTTTATATAAAATATGATTGATTTATTTAAAACCAAAACCTGTGCATATGAAAAAGATTTGAAGAAAATGTCTTACAATGAAAGTTGAATTTTTTCAATTAATAATTTTTTTTCTTTTATATTTTTCAAACTCTCCCTAATAAGAGTTTCATCAATTTGTGCTGGAAAAGTATAACCAAATTTATTTAACAGTAGAACTAACCGCTACCACCATCAACAACAAAAAATCCAATGGGCTAAAAATATGAAGAAAATTAAAATTAATGAAAAATAGAAATTAATAAAATAAGAGACCTGTGTGTGGGAAGTCAGTGCTCAACCACTGAACCACATCGGCTCCCCTGAGTTGGTTTTCTCATTTGTTTGCTTTTCATTCATTTTTTTGTTTTGTTTTTAGGAGGCACCAAGACCCAAACCTGGCACTTCCCATGTGGGAAACAGGCACTCAACTGCTTGAGCCACATCCACTCCCCCAATGGTGTTTTTAAAAAATTCTTATTTATTTTTATTTTTAAAAAGTTATTACATATCCCCCCCTTTCTGCTTGTTCTTGCTGTGTTCATGTTTGCGTTCTTCTGTGTCTGCTTGTCTCCCCCCGTTGTAGCAACCTGTCAAGTCAGCTCACCGTATGGCTGCCTGCCTGCTCATGGTGGCTTGCCCTGCCTGTGGGGGCTTGCCCTGATCGTGGCAGCTTGCCCTGCCCACGGTGGCTTGCCCTCTCAAGGTGGCCTGCCCGCTCAAGGAGGCCCCGGGAACCGAACCCGGGGCCTCTTATGTGGTAAACCGGCGCCCTACCAATTGGGGCTACAGCCGCCCCCTGCAATGGTGTTTTTAAATGAAAATTGACAAGTTGATTCTGAAGTTATTCTTGAGAAGTAAATGAAACAGTCAAACTATTGTGACAGTTTGAAGGTTTTTGTGGATCCCAGAAAAGATCATGTCCTTAGAGCTAATCCATTCCTGTGCATGTAAATCTATTATAGGTGGGAAGTCTTGATTAAATTACTTCTAATAAGGGCCTTTGATTAGATTGCATGATCCAGGGTAGATCTTAATCCTTTTACTGGGGTTCTTTCTGAACAAGAGACACATGCAGAGACACACAGATTAAAAAGCTGCAGAGTCAGAACAAAGGGACCCAGGAACTCAGAGAGGAGTGATGAAAGAGGAAGCCACAGCCAGAGCAGCCAGAGGCTGAAGCCCTATCATGGCCTAGGCTCAGAAGAGAAGAAGATGCTTCCATGTGCCTTGCCATCTAAGAGAGGACTCCAGGAGTGCTGGCGTCCAGTCTTATGATAATGCCCTGCTTTGGACACTTTCACAGCCTCAGGACTGTAAGCGTTAAACCTAATAAAGTACATTACAAAAGCCAACCCATTTTTGATATATTGCTCCTAGCAGCTTTTAGCAAACTAAAACAAATATATTGTAAAGTTTAATTTGTTAAAGCCTATTGTGAATATCTATAAAAATTTTCAATGTTTAGAACCTTTGACATAGCAATTCCATTATATGGTATAGATGCAGAAAACCTCTAACATTTGTTATAGGTAAAATAAAGTCTTAGGAATTCTGGATTCTGTGAATAAAGAAGTATCAGACTCATCTTCCTGCTGATAACAATACCAGATTCTGAGCAAAATATTTTTAAAAAATGACTGTTTAAATGTAACTAAAATCAGATGGAAATTAGAAGGAATTTGAATCTTGGAAGAAAGAAACTATATTAGATGAAATATACATTTATTCAGCTTTATCCCTTAGAGCTCTTACTCTAAGTTTCTAGTTCCAATAGCCTGCAGGATATAGAGTTCAAGAAGACATTCTTATTGGACTGAGTAGTCAAAGAATTAAGTTTGGGGCTACCCTAACAGTGGAGAGAAATATAAATGAGTGAGGTATAGAAAGAAGAACATTAAATCTGCATATGAATTTTCCACAAGGTTTTTGCTAATCCCCCTATTGCACAGTGATGGGGAAGACTGCAAAGAATCCCAAGGATAAACAAAATCTAGGCTGAAAGAGATTAGCAGAAATTTCAGCAACTGCCCAATACAGAGAAGACAGAGCTTGAAGGTTGTATCTTGGCAAGTTAGAAAGGATGGGTAAGCATGTTGAGCTTTCCATTAGAAACTTAGAAGGGTAATGCCTAAGAGAGATGATGACATTCCAGGGATAAAGGATTTTACCTAGGATTATAAGAAGACCTGAAATATATCCAACTTAATAAAGCCTAAAACTAAGCCTCTAATATATCAAAGCAATCAATCACTAATTTAACTGCCTGCTAGAATATAACTTGATATTTTTCAAAGAAAAATAACAATCTAGTCTTTACTATATATCATCCTTATGGCTAGTATGCATTATCAAATTTTCACATGCTAAGAGCTCCCTCTTGAAAGAGCGAGCGAGAGAGAGATAGAGAGAGAGAGAAATATGAAACACACTTGAGAGAAAAATCAGTCAACAGAAACATACCCACAGATTGAAAATTCTATAAGAAAATATAGGTATAGCGAGTGAAGTATGAGGAATTTCAGGAGAAACTGGAAACAACAAAAAATGAACTGTAAACCCTAGAAATGAAAAATAAAATGTCTGAAATAAGAAATTCATTAAATGAGATTACCAGAATATTGGATACAACATTGAAAAGGGTCAGTGTAGTTGAAGATAGATCAACAGAAATTATTCTAACTGAGGCACAGAGAAAAAAAGTTAAATAAAATGAACAGAACTCTAGAGACCAATGGGACAGTAAAAAGGAATTTAGTGTACATGTAAGCGGAGTCCCCAGAATGAGAAAAATAACAATGAAAAAATGTCCAAATTAAGTAAAAAAACCAAAAAACCAAACACATAGCAACTCACGGTTTCAATGAAACTCAAGAAAGATAAATATAAAGAAATCTACACAGAGGCATATAATAGTCTGAAAGATAAAGACAAACTCTTACGAGCAATGAGAGAAAAAATGAACACTCATTACATACAGAAGAAATATAATTAGAATCACAACTACCTTTGTACATACATACATACATATATATATATACATATATATATATATATATATATATGTATATATATATATGAGGCCAGAAAACAATTGAGTGACATCTTCAAAGTGCTGAAAGAAAAAAATATCCATTTTAGAATTCTTCATTTTACATTGTATTTTTAACCACCAGACATTTAATTTGGGTCTTTGGATATTTTAAATTTCTTTCATTTCATGTTTTCCTCTACATCCTTGAGCATGTGAAGCTTATATACTAGCTCTTTTAGTGTCCTTTTCTGCTAATTCTAATACCTGTGCCATTTCTGGATCTTTCTCTATGGGTCACATTTTTCTGCTTCTTTTTAGTCTAGTAATCTTTTAATTTGATCCTGGACATTGCAATTTTATGAGTTGAATGATGGATTTGGATGTGTTCTTTTTAAAGAATACTGTATTTTTCTGGCTGGCAGGTAATTGGAGAATATTTTAATCATTTCAGGAAGTTTGCTTTTATAATTTATTTAGAGTGAATCTAGTGTATCTTTGTTCTATAGCTAATTTACCTCTACTTCTTAAATAATGACTATTCTGGGATCTCTCTTGAAACTGCTGTGAATTCAATGAGTTCCCCTCTGGCAAGAGATCACTCAAATAATTCCAAGAACTTTGTGAGCTCTGGGAATTGTTTGTCTTACAGCTAATTATTTTTTCCTCAGAAGTTGCTTTTGTCCAACTTTGTGGGATTTTACCTTAACAATGTGTAGCATGGAATACATCAAAAGACTCAATGGGACCCCATACAGATTGCTGAAACTTATTTTCTATGTAGCTTCTGACAAATTCTAGCCACTTACCCTCTCTGAATGCTAGCTGAAAAGTCTCCTCAACACAGTGAAATTGCTGGACTCCTTCTTTGAGTTTCCCCCTCCCTGAGCCAAAATCTGGGATTAACTTCCATTCAGAAAGTCTAGGCCATGATGGGCACACCTCATTTGTTTCCTTTATTTTCAGGGACCACAGATGTGCTACCTGTTTTCCATTATCTGAAAGTAGTGTTTGGCAGTTTGAAATTATGTCATGATTCCCCCAAAAAGAAAGATTATGTTTGTGCAATAATTCATTCCTATCGATATGAGACCCTTTCAATTGGACTATGTCAGTGAGGCATAACTCAGGTTGAGTCTCCACCTTCTTGCTGGGTCTGATAAAGAATAGAGACACAGAAAAAGGGGGCTGTGGGAGGAACTGGAGCAGGCTAAAAGCCCCCAGTGCTTAATGGGGTAGAACAGCAGCCCAAGCAGCAGCCAGAAGCCTCTCAAGTTACGCTGGTGACTGACAGCCACAGTGGCATGGCTCCTCCTCTCCCCTTCCCCTACCCTCCCTGCTGCAGTGCAGCTCCACCTCTCTCCACCCCTCCCCTTTCCCCCATAGTACAACTCCGCTTCTCCCTACCTGCAAGAAGCTGCCTGGCCATATATGGGCATAAAACCTGCCTCCGGAGGCTGCCTGGTCGCATACCAGCCTTCACCAATCAAAGACTGCTTTGTCACACGCCAGCCTCCACCAATCGGAAGCCACCCAGTCGTGCTTCCCCATTTGTTGTTTGCCTCCGCCAATCGGGAGTTGCTCTGTTGCACTCCCTCCTCCCCTTACCCCCACATGTTATAAGTAGCAGTGTTTCCCTAATAAACTTAGACATGGTCGCCCAGCCT
>PVKH010023671.1:0-13792 GCA_004027955.1 Chaetophractus vellerosus
TATTTGACTTGGTTACCCAACTTCACCAGGAATATTTGTGCTCTGAATCTCAGGTGGGTGCTTTCCAATGCTCCAGTCAATGAGCAAATGCCCTATAGCCTCAGAGACATGCAACTGTGTTAGGAGAGCTGAAAGGAATCATGTAGGATTCATTTACAGAGTTCACTTATAAAATGACTTCTCTGTATCAGCTATATAGATGAGTCAGGTGCAGCTCCTACCCTCCAGAAAAAAATGTACTCCAAACCACTTCTTCCTGCTATACTCCACCATCATCCTTGAACCAAGTTAGTGCACTTACTATGCTCTTTTCCTTTAGTTCCATATGCAAAATGGCCCCTGCAAATATTCCCTAAATAGAATTTAGGTTTCCAATATGGGACCCTCTACTGCACTAGGAAAGCTACCATAAGAAAAAACAAATAAAATATTATTAGTGATTAGAGTTGTAGAGATTATGTAGGACTTAGTTTCCTTCTGTGAGCAAAGCTGCAGCCCAGGGGTAAATGCTGCCAGCAATCTGTTTTTGAAAATAAAGTTTTATTGGAACACAGCCATGCCCGTTGGTTTACTTCTGGTCTATGGCTACTTTCGTGTGGCAGAGTTGAATAGCTGTAACAGAAAACATCTCACCCTGCAATGCCTACAATATATTCTATTTAGTCCTTTACAGAAAAACTTTGCTGACCCTGCTTGGGAGTCTAGATTATAATCTATTTAATTGCTTGCATAAACCATAGCAGCTTCCATTTATCATGCCTGGTGCCAAGCTCTATACTAGAAATCCCTGTGCACTACCTTTAAACTTTACATAGACCCACAAGGGAAATCTTATTATCTCCATCTTACAGATGAAGCAAACCAAGACCTGAAGAAGTTAAAAAGATCAGCACAAAGCCACAACTAATATTTGGGGGAGCCTGGCATTCAAACCCAGGTCGGTATGATTCCAAAGCCCACGCTATTCTTCATGCCCTTCCCTAAATGAATGCAGAATGGATCCTTCTGCTTTCCGGCTGAGTGGGAAACCACTGCTTTTCTTGCTGCTGTCTAGAAGCTGTTCTACATGATGATTAGCCCCAGGAATCTGCAGCAAGCATAATCATTATTCCCAAATGACAGCCCTGGGTGGACATAATTCTTCCTTCACTGGGGTAGGGATGGCAGAGAGTGGCCCTCAAAGCCCTTGGAATTAACAAAGAGAGATGGACCACCAAAGCCCACGCTACAGACTTGGAACCAGAACGGCGGGAGAGTCAGCCGCCTCCCGCAGAGCCCCTCCTCTGAAGGTGGGAAAGAGCCCAGGCATCACAGGTAGCGTACACAGCTAGCAGCCACCTGCAGTGACGCTCTCCCTTAGCGCTTGCCGGGGGGTTTTGCCTCTGATTCTGCCGGGAACTGTGCCGCTGAGTTTGTCTGCATTCTCCAGCTCCAAAGGGCTAGCCTCCTCCTGAAGTGGGAGGGAGAAATGTTTGGGGCACAGGATGCCCAGAATCAGAAAGAGTCTGCCCAGGCATTCTCTGGGAGTTCTCCCAATACATCTTTATTGGCACTGGGACCCAAGTCTGGGCTCTGTGTTAATGAAAAGGAGAGCATTTCCCATAGTGTTTTTTGTTATTGCTGGGGTTTTTTGTTTGTTTGTTTTGTTTTTGGGTTTTTTTGGGAGGTACCGGGGCTGAGGAATGAACCAGGGACTTTGTATGTGGGAAGCCGGTGCTCAACCACTGAGCTACACTGGCTCCTCTGTTTGTTTTTTAGAACTAAAATTTTCATTCATTCCACACACGCTATGTGCTGGTTCTAGGTACTGAAGATAAGCAATAAACAGAAGAGACAAAGATCTCTGCCCTCAATAATAATTATTGAGTGTTGTTATATGCCAGGAACTTTTAAGAAAACTGTACAGGTATTAACCTATTTAAAACTCACAGCAACCCTATGAGGTTGTAGGCACAAGGATTGTCCCATTTCACAGAAGAAGAAACTGAGGAACAAGAATGTTCATCTATTCTACAAATAGATAGATAGATAGATTGACAGACAGAAGCATGGATGGATGGATGGATGGATGGATGGATGGATGGATGGATGGATGGATGGATGGATATATGAAAAACAGAGAGAGACAGAGACTGTTAGGCTAATATTCACAATAACTAGCATGTCTACAATTGAAGCCCTGAAGTTTAAATTATCCTTTCCAAACAATTACCATACATTTCTGCTCAATGCACCATTCTGTTTAGAGAAAGCCATTTTACAGATTGTGAAGATGAATCCCAGAGAAATTTAAGCAATTTGCCCAAACTCACACTGCCAGGTGTGACCAGATTAATAGTCCAGTGCTTTTTCCTCCAGAAGTTTGGCCTTAGAGAGCCTACCTTCAGTTTTAGAGCCCTAGGGATGATGCTGTCCATTCTGTCTTCCCCTGTCACCTGTTCCATAGCCCCTCTTTAAGTGTCTTGCCACCACACCCAGGTGTCTTCCAGAAGAATTAAATATCTGCTCAATCAATGAGAAGTGAACTTAAAAATCCCATCACCAAGAGGTGAAGAGGCTGTGAACCAGTCATCTGGCTTTGAGGTTACAAACCTACGCTTTAACCATCAGGACAGAATTTCCTCACCCAAATCAGCAGAGTGGAATGCTGAGTGGTCCCCTAGGAGGACTTCAAAGGTGACACCAGCACAAGAGCACATTTAAGGGCTTCTGGCTTTGTGGAGAACCACTGCAGTGCAGGAAGCCATCTGCAGGGAGGAAGGGGTACAGTCTTGGAAAGAGCCAGAAGCCATTTGGGAGTGGAGACAAGGAGAGTGGGGAGAAATATACCTGAAAAGCAGCAGGCCAGGGTTTATGTGCTACTTGTAAATACACTCTGGAAACTTCTGAGAGGTTCTCGGAATCAGGACCAACCTTCCAGCAGACCTGAGGCCTGTCTCCCAATACCAGCCCCTCCAAGGGATTTCACTGCCTTAGGTTAAACAGTGGTAATGCTTGAGGACAAAACAAACTTCCTAAATGCTAGGTGGCAGCTTAGGGGAAGTTTTAAGAGCCCAGTGGAGTGACCCCCACGGGAGAGTCAACGTACCTATTGTGCATATTGATTATGATGATCAGTTTATGATCTCAAAATTGGTTTGTTCACTCATTGATTGATTCACAAAACAGTTTTTGAGTATCAGAATCTATGAAGCTCTGGGCACCGTGCCTGGTGCTGGAAGTACAAAGGGGAAGAGACATCCCTGCTCAGTTCTGTGCAAGAAACAAGCAAACACACAGTGATCCACAGTGCAACGTGATGAGTGCTGGGCCTGAGACAAGCAGGAGAAAGAAACACTGACTCTGATGAGACCAGAGGGGATGCGTCAGGTTGTTAGGTACCCAGGAAAAACCAGGTTCTTATTCTTAACCCACGTTCCTTTGGCTGTGAAGCCATTGTAAATGGAACCTTTTGAAGATGCTATTTTTAGTTAGGGTGGGGCCCAAATGAGTCAGGATGGGTTTAATCCTGATAAAAAGAAAGCCACAGAGAGAAGCCAAAGCAAGAGGTCAGTAAGAACCAGGAAGAGAAAAGAGAGGAGATCACCACGTGACAGGAAAGCCAAGGACCCCAAGGACTGCCAGCCCGCCGGAATGTTATGGACCCTGGAAGGAAGCCAGCCTTCCAGCCTCCAGAACCATGAGAAAATAAACTCCCTTGTTTAAGCAGAGCCACTGTGTGGCACTTGTCAGAGCATCTGGGAAGCTAAGACAGATGGAATAGCGACACTATTAAACACTTGTCTAAGCTTGGGACCTTCAACAGGTTACTCAGTCTTGTCACGCCTCAGTTCCTTACCTGTCAAATGGGGACAAAATCTTTCTTTCATTAGGAATGTGTTGTGAGAATTGAAGGTTTATACATATGAAAGACTTAGAGTAGTGCCTGGCACATCCCAAGTACCATTTGAGGGCTGTCTTTATTAAATGTCCACTATGCACTAGGCTCTATTCTAAGTGTTTTACATGAATCAATAACCTACATGGTGGGACTTGTTTTTAGAGGTGAGGAAACAGAGGCACAAAGAGGTGGAGTGATAAGTCTGTGTAACTAGACTTCTAAGTCTGTGCTCTTGACCTAATACAATTTTGTCTCAGGACCATGCCGTGTTGTCCCAGCTGGGGATGGGCACAGTGGAGTGGGAAGTCGTCCTAGAAGATGCAATGTTGAAAATGGACTTTGGTGACAGTTGGTATTTGTGAAGAGTTAGTGGGGTGGAGCAGCAGATGTGTTTCCTGACATAAGGTCCATGGGTAAAGGCTTGGGAGTGAGAACCCCCCACTCTGCTATTTGCTAGCAGCATAACCTGTTGCCTCATGTGTAAAATGGTGATAACAATCCCTACCTCAAAAGGCTGTTGTGCAGATGAAATGCTCTCACTAATGTAAAGGGTACATCTGGCCCATAGCAAGCAGCAGTTAAGTGGAGGCCATTTCTCCCTAGCTTTACACATCTGTGGCTGCCTCACATGCCTATTCCTTTCCCCCTTTCTCCTTCCTGCCCCTAATTACTACCCACCCCCCAACCGCTTTATAGACATGAACATTGCTGGTTCATTTCACTTTGTCTCTCTTTATTTGCTGAGCAAAAACTCTGCTGGCTTTCCTCCTCCCTTCTGGCACATCCTTCACCATCTTCTTTCCACGCTCCTCTTCCAGAGACTCCTCAAATGCTGGTCTCCCACATGCTTCACCATTGGTCATCTCCTCTTTTCTACTATCCTCAGACTTTGACCCATATTTCCATCTACCACCTCTACTTTGGACAATAGGACCTGTCCAAACTGAAACCATCCCTTTCATCCCCAAACCTTCTTTTCCTCCTGGAACCCCAATGTCAGCAACTGGCACCACTATCCATCCAGTTGCCCAAGCTAGAAACTTAGAATTGTCCTAAAATCCTCTTATCATTCCACCTTCATATCTAATTAGTCATAAAGTCTTGTTGATTTTCCCTCTTTGAAGCCTTCTTTCCAGCTCCACTGCCTCTGCCCAGTCCAGGACCTTGTCATGGTTTATATACATTGGGGAATGCTTCCTAATAGAGTTTCCTCTCTCCAGTCTTTGCTCTCCTCTATTCCATCCTCTATATCAGATTATAAATATTTTGGGCATGGAGGGCCATAGGGTCTCTGTCACAACTATGCAACTCTGCCATTGTAGTGCAAAGCAATCATAGACAAAATATAAATGAATAGATGTGGCTGTGTTCCAAAAAAAAAATTCATTTGCAAAAACAGGACTATGTTGGATTTGGCCTGTGGGCCATAATTTGCCAGGCCCTGCTCTATCTGTTGCCAAAGTCTTTCTAATATGTCTTTCCAGGTCTTTCCCCTATTTAAAAACCCTTTCAAAGACCACCCGTTGCTGTCAAGATAAAGACCCTTAACGAAGCTGTAAGGTCCCCTGTGATCTGGTCTTTCTTTCCTCTATTGTTTCTTCTTCTGTCCCTCCAGCACATGCTCCTTATGCTTCAATTTTTCCCAACTGCTATAAATCCTGGAATATATTGTTATTTTCTTTCACATCTGTGCTTATTATACACATGCTAGTCCTTCTACCTGAAAATGTTCTCTCTTCTACTTATTCATTTAGTGAACTGATATTTATCTCTTCATTTCCAATTTAAGCCTCATATTCCAAAGCTAGGGAGAAATAACCATTTCTAGTGGTGTGTATTTCACTGACAAATTGGGAGGTCCTTGAGAATGAAGACAATGTCTCATTCATCTTTTATCATGACCAAAGAAATACTCAATTTACCTAGGAGGAAACTGAGGTACAGAGAATCCGTGTGTGACAGTTTGAATTTTGTGAATCCCAGGAAAAGATTATGTTCTTTTTTTTCTTTTTAGGAGGTACTGGAGATTGAACCCAGGACCTTGTACATAGGAAGCAAGCTTTCAACCACTGAAATACATCCACTCCCCAGTGAGAGTTGGTTTTTTTCCATTTATTTGTTTGTTTTTAGGAGGTACCAAGGATTGAATCTAGGACCTTATACATGGGAAGCAGGTATTCAACCACTTGAGCTACATCCTTTCCCAAGATTATGTTCTTAAACAAATCCATTAAATTCAGTTAAGGGGACTTTAATTAGATTACTTGATAAGATTGCTTTAGGGCTTTTGATTGGACTATGTCAGTGAGGTGGGAGTAAACGTGAGCCTCGCCCCCTTGCTGAGTGTAATATAAATGGAGACACAGAGAGAGACACACACAGAGGAAGGAAGCTGCCATATTGATCCTGCCATGTGAGAGAAGCCCTGAGAGGCTGAGAGAGGTCCCGGAGTCTGGAACCAGCAGGGCAGAGATGCACAGAAAGCGGCTTCTGAGGGGCTGGGCCCAGGGAGCAGCTCAGGGCCAGGGAGATGAGTCCTGCCATATGCCTGATGGCCATGTGGCAGGACTCCAGGATCAACATAGCTGACTTTGGCAAGAAAGCATCTCTGATCGTGCCTTGATTTGGACATTTCACAGCCTTGGAACTGTAAGCTTTTACCCCCAAATAAATCCCCTATACAAAAGCCAATGCATTTCTGATACTGTGCATCAGCAGCCCTGTGGCAAACTAAGACACCTTGTTCAAATTCAAAGTTACATAGCTAAAAAGTGTCTACACTGGAACCTAAACCTGGAACATGTGGTCCTGAATCCAAAACCTCTGCTTTCCCTACTCTACTCTGAAAGTCAGAAAGAAAGCAATAAAGGTGCATTGGTCCAGTGTCTGCCCGTTACACAGTAAGGAAATAATATCACTAGTTTTTCTCCACATTCTTGTGAGCCTCTAGCAATGGAACAAGGTAAATGGAGCTCTGTGAGGACCTTCCAGGAGAAACACTGTGATCCTTCTCCTTTCTCTTCTCTTTCAAGTCTTCTAGGCAAGCTGGTGAGCATAGCCCAAAGTTTCCAAGCTTCGCTACTGCCCAAACGCAATGAAGAGACTTCTTGGAGCTCCCCAACTGGCCGGATGGGGTCTCGTCAGTTGTTGGCTCACATCTCTGGTCCTTCTGTGTGCATACTTCACAGAGTCATCCCACACACAAATGAAATTACCCACCTTATCAAGTGTATGTACAACACAATGGACAATGAAGTCCTCAGTCTCAGTGGTGGTGACCTGCCTTCCATGCCAAGCCCATTCGAGTGTGGGGAGGGGACACCACGCTTTGTGGTAAGAGGGCTAGTTGATGTGAAAAGACTAAAAAAGGAAGGTACAAAATTCAAATTCCCCATTTCTTTCTGAAGAAATCACCCAGAATTACCTTGACTCCTATTTAGTAATGGGATGGATTTTTTTCTATTGCTTTAAGGTTTGGTGAGTTCACAGGAAAAAAGACAACATCCCATCTTTAAGCGTAAGTCTTAAGTCTAAACACTCAAGGATGAGAACTGCCCATGACCTTTTCACCTGCAGTTTCAAACTAGTCTCTTCAGAATTCTAGGGCTCCTCTGAGACTTGCAAGGAAGAACTATTCTCTACCAATCTTGAAAGTTTTCCACTGCATCCTCTTGATTTATATTTTGGGTTCAACCTGAGATTTTTTGTTTAAAAAATAATTCTGCTTATTGGAAAAAATAAAAACCATTACATTCAACTTGACAGGTTAGAATAATGGCTCTGGAACATACCTAGGGATCAGTTTGGTAAAGATGTGTAGTTTTGTCCAGAAATAATTTCAAAAGCAAATAAAAATCTGGAATTATTTGCAAGGTGATTGAACAATGAGTTTTCTTTAATTTTTTTATACCACCCATAAAGTGTCACAGGCCAGGGGCCTCAGTACTTTCTCCTTGGTCACCTCCTTGGTCCCAAAACTCTTGGCACTGAACTTCACCCTCCCCAATCATCTCCACTTTCTGCTATGTAACTTCCCATTTGAGAGTTAACGTTTACACGCAGGCTTGATATTCAGTCTTCTATTCCCAGAGACGTAAACCTAGCTCCCCCCCCAAATATGATGCAGCCTGTCTTGGTTACCTCAGGCTGCCTTAGATGATACCTGTCTTCTTGGTCAATCAGCCCCAGCAACTCTGCCCTGCAAATTAGGACTAGAAAGATCCTATTCAGCATACCAGTCCAAGAAGAATGGTAGCCAAACATAAGTAAATCTCAAAACATATGTCATCAAACTCCTGCTAAATAGACAGGCATACAGAGTTATAGTTACTAATTCAGCAACAATAAATTGTGCACTGTATATTCCAAGCAATGTGCTAGGCCTGAAGATTTAGAGCGACAGCCTCTGCCCACAAGAAACTCATGGTATAGTGAAAGAGGCAAAAAACATCCTGCGTAAGTATCTGTGGGGCACATTGTAATGTGGCAGAATCAAGACATACACAGACATTCACAGCTGGGCACCTACACTTCTAGCTTCATTTCTCCTCACTTCTCCAGTGTGACCTGAGCTCCGGCCACCCAAAATCCATCCTCTTCCATGATCTTTCACAATCCTGTGATGGAACTGCTTTCTCTGCATCTTTTCCCTCCAGCTGCCAAATACTCTTTTGCTCATCCTGTATCACCTACATCTAATTCATAGCAACTAGCAGGTCCTCAATAAATGTGAATGAATAAAGTAAAGGCCCAACTCAATTGCCTGCTCTTCTGTGAAGATTTTAAACAGATTTAGTCTTCTGCCTTCATTAAAGCATGAAGTGCGCCAGAATAAAGTTATTGATTTATGTGCTTCATGTCCCAGACTATCAGTTCCTTAAGGATAAGGAGGGTGTCTTAGATCTATTTGTATACATCACTCACTTCCCTAACATCCCTCACTCCCTGGAATTAGCACTGCTTGATTTATACTTTGTGCATAATAAATGATTGATAAAACAATGAATATAAGAGTAAATAAATGCATTATAGGCATAAAAACTCATGCCGATACAAAGAAGAGAACATTCATCCTGCCTAAGGATGTTAGGAAAGCCTGCATAGTGTGTGTGAAGGTTAAGCCTTGAGAAGTTAATGGAAGTATGTCTAATAAAGGAAAGGGGGAAAGGCACTTTCAGAAGAGGGAATGATGCGAGCAAAGGTAAGGAAGAATGGAAGAATGTGGCGTATTTAGGGAATGGTGAATCCATTGGTGTCCCTGGAGCATAAAGGGGAGTGGGCAAATATGGTGCTGACAGGGAGGTGGGGGGCATCAAATGATGAAGGTCTTGATGGCCCCTCTGAGATGTATGGATTTTGTCATGGAGCCAATCTAGAACCTCTACAAGGGAGTGACATGTCAGACTTGCATTCCAGAAAGATAAATGGTGGGTGCAAGACTGGAGGCCAGGAGACCCTACAGGGCTGCTTCCCTTATCCTTGACCTGGGGACAGATGGCAAGGATATGGACTAAGACCATGAACATGGAGTTGAAGAGGCAGAAATGGCTCAACATATCTTTAGGAAATGACTCAACAGGAGCTCAAATTCTGCAGGAAACGAAACCCAGAAACGTGCAAAAAGGAACTGGTGAGAATGTGAATGGAAAGAAACAGAATCAGATGATGGGGTGATCTGAATTGCCAAGGCAACTGGCTTTCTAGAAGAAAATGACACAAACCCAGAAGTTGAGGGAGTGTTATTGTGAACAGGGAGGAAATCCAACCAAGGAAAAATTCCCTCCATGTTTTACAGGAGTTACAGGACTTGTGACGAACATGGGCTTCTTGGCTGAGGTTCTCATTCAGCTGACCTAGAACAGCCCATGCATAGCTTACAGCCCAGAAACAGGGCCCTTCCTCACCAGCTGATGGGTGGGACGGGTGTTCTCGGGAACCCACTGGAGCAACAACTGCAGGGCTCATTCTTGAAACGTCCTGGCTGTTGGCATGTGAACGGGCTGGATTCCACAGGCATCCTCAAAGTTTCTCTCACCCATTTGGAAGGGTGAGCCTAATGTCTTTTTAGCTGTGAGATCTTCTTAGCAGCCTCACCTCCTTACTGGGGCTCACTTTCCTCACCCATAAAACAGAGATAACAGTACAAGCTACTTCAAAGGGCAAAGTAGAAAATGGATATGAAAGTTCTCAGTAAACTAAGGATCACTAACAATGTTGGAGGTTAATGTTATTTATTTCATAAGCTGAAAACTTTACCTGGCTTTTATTTCCAAGAAAAATGTGGTCTGTTTCTGTATGATTTGTGCAAAACATCTGAAAGGTTAGCAATTATTTTTTTCCTAATGGAGAATAACTTCTTCTCTTAAAAGGGAAGTGATGCTTTGTGAATGGCAAGCACACCGGGAAGTTCAGTGTGGTTTCCCCAATGTCACCCAGAGAGAAGGGGCTCTGAATGGGGAGAAGGCCAGCAGAGCTGGCCATGAGGCAAGGAGAGAAGACTTCCGAAGCTCACTCCTTCTCAAACGGTTCCAAAGGAAGCCACATGTGGCCTGCCACATCGCTGCAGGAGCTTGAGACTACGGGAAGAAAGAACAGCTCAACCTCTTAAAATTGTCACCTCTGATTAAAATTGATACCTATGGGGGAAATTTTGCAAAAATGCAGACTAAGGAGATCAGGAGAAAACTTGATCTCTTTATTTCTGATTATTCACCAGATCACTTTTGCCTTGTGACTGTATCTTATGTTCATGGGTTTGTTTAGAAAAGTTTCACTCTCATTATTCCTCACATTCCTTGCAGCGAGCCTTAAAGATGGATACTACTGCTGTTATTATTCCCATTTAAGAGCCACAGAAACTGAAGCTCAGTGTGACACACAGGCAAATAGCAGGACCAGTTGTGTGACTCCCAGCTTGCTGCTCCTCATATACTTCTCAGCAAGTTTGAAAGCTCCCCAAAGGCAGGGACCATGTCTTCTGCTTCTCATAGTGCCTCCTGCTCCAAATAGCAACCCATACGTGCATCCTAAATAAAGTGTCTTGGTGGTTCATTTATTTATTCAGTCCACAAATATCTATTGGGATCCTGAAAATGCTGCTGTGGAAAATGAAGAATTTATGTGAGAACAGAAATTTGTTTGAAATCACGTAGTAGGGAAAGGACTAGGAGAAGAAAGGGCAAGAGCCCCCTCAACCAATTGGGATTGCTACTCCAATGAGAAGAAACACGTGCTGGAAAACGGTATTTGAAGAGTTCAATCTAGCTACTTTTCAGCAAAGGAAGAACACTGTTGTGACAACAGAGGGCTCCTTAGTCCACATCCTCTAAGCCAGTGGGTATCAAACTTCAGAGTATGCCAGAATCACCTGGAAAGCTACTGAAGAAACAAAGGTCCAGGTTCCTTAAAGTGGGGTAGGTCCTGGGCCTGTGTATTTTCAAGTTTGAGAACCACTATTCTAGAGAGACTTTTCTGAAGGGATGAATTTCAATAGACAGTGACTTGAACTTCCCCTGCTTCCTCCCTGGCATGACATAGTGATAGAGGCTTCCATTGAAGTTAGTGGTTGATATCTGCACATGAAGGCCGTCGTGCTGTGTTTGAATCCATAGGACTTGGCCAAGGTTGGCAGTCTCTTGCTTAGGACTTGAAGAGGGGAAAGCCGGCATGGATTGTCCAAGAGCCCTGGGAAGGATATTGTTCCATTTGCACTCTCATAATAGCTCCCCCAGCACTCACTTTAGCTCTTTAAACTATGCTTCCTTCAGTGAATATTGACTAAGCTACTAGCACATGCCAAGAGATGAACCTGGCAAAGTCCTTGCCTTCAAAGACCTACCAGGCTAGTGGGAGAAGCCCATTCCTATAGGATAACATCATAAATTCTGCACTTCAGATTTGGGCCAAGGGAGGAAGACCAACTCAGCCTGGACCAGGGAAAGCTTCCTATAGAAAATGACATTAGAAGAGTCCAAGTGCACCAGGCAGGGAAGGGCAAGCAAGCTCTTGGTAGAGAAACCAGCTGTCGATGAGGCTAGATGGTGTCCTGGGCAGAGCATAGCTAATAAACCAGTGTATCCGAGAGGCAGGGGTCACGTGGGTGGGGCCTTAGTCTTAAACAAGGGAGAGCCTTCCATTTCACATTATCCCGTGTTCTCCTCTCTCTGTCTGCTTTCCCCACTCCCCTATAGAAGGTAAGAGAAGAGAGAAAAGCAAAGGAGGAAGGGAGGGGAAACTAAAGAGAAAAGGGAGAGAGGAAGAGAGTCATTCCAGTTCCTTTTTTTTTTTTTTTTGGCCCCACCTTGAAATGCTGTTGCTTGTATTTTATACAGAATTAGAAAAATAATGACTTCTGACTTTACAAGACACTCGAGTACTAAAGCAACAGTCTGGGCGGGCTGGACTCAGCGCTGGATGGCACAGTTCAGGTGGCACCGTTACTGCCCAGAGTAGTGGATCTCAGCCTCTTGGCAACAAGGACGATCCCTCACCCACCATGGCTTTATTTAGGCTTTTAGTGTCTATCAATTGAGAGAATACAAAAGGAAATAAAATCTGCTGTAAATTCAGGCACACTCTAGAATGAATTTGTATTCTAATAACCACAATAACATTCAACACTTTTAGAAATCCATTACTGCACAATAACCTACAACAAAAGGCAATTGACACATGTGTATTAGTCAGCCAAAGGGGTGCTGATGCAAAATACCAATAATCAGTTGGGTTTTATAAAGGGGTATTTATTTGAGGTAGAAGCTTACAGGTACCAGTCCATAAAGCATAAGTTTCTTCCCTCACCAAAGTCTGTTGCCACATGTCGGAGCAAGGCAGCTGCCGACATTTGCCAGGGTTCAGGCTTCTTGGGTTCCTCCTTCCCAGGGCTCCATTTCTCTCTGGGCTCAGGTCCTCTGTTTCCTCCACAAGGTCAGCTGTAGACTGTCAGGCAAATGGCACATCTCTTCCCAGGGCCTTCTCTCCTTTCCCGGGCTCCAGCATTAACACTCAGCATCAGAACTCCAACTTAAAAAACTCCAACTCTCTTCTTTGCCATGTCTTTCATCTTTGAGACCACACCCAGCAAGGGGTGGGGCTCAACACACTATTGACATGGCCCAATCAAAGCCCTAATAATAACTTAATAACCCAGATGAACAGACCAATTTACAAGCATAATCCAATATCTATTTTTGGAATTCATAACTATATCAAACTGCCAAACTGCTACAACATGGGACAAATATTTGTAACAAATACAATAGACTAAGAACTGATGCCTTCATATATAAATAGTTCTTATAAATTACTAAGAAAAAGACCAACAACCCAGAAAAAACGGGATGAGCAAAGGATATTAGCAATAGTGTTCACACAAAAAAAACATACAAATGCTTTAACTTGTCTTATAATAAAAATATATATAAGTACTAACTTTTTGTTAACTTGTTAGAGTAGCAAAGACTAAAATGTTTGACAATCATAGTATAGGAAAAGTGTCAGGAAAGAGCCATTTTCATGTGCTATTGGGAAAGTGTAAATGGGTACCAATAGTTAGAGGAAAATTTGACCACATCTATCAAAATTCAAAATACACTATTGCATGACACAGAAATTCCACTTTCAGAAATTTATTTTTCATATAAAATCACTCATGTTTGCAAAGAACATTGAATGAGACTGACTTAATAAGGGGCAATGGTAATGCTCCTTTATTTTTTTCTCACTCTGTAAATTCATTTGCTGGGTCCTTTTAGTCACAAAAACAATCTCTGTGTTTTAAAAGCCCAGTCCAGAGTATTTACCAGAACTCTGAACAAATCTCATTTGAAAGCTCCTCTCCTTCTGCAGTTCGAGTTTGCTTCAAGCTTGGATGCCTGTTGTGCAGAAGCGGGGCAAGATTGTCTTCTATATTCC
>PVKH010023672.1:0-13802 GCA_004027955.1 Chaetophractus vellerosus
ATAACTTAATCATGCCCAGATGAACAGATTAGTTTACAAACATAATCTAATCTATATTTTTGGAATTCATAATTAAATCAAACTCAAACCATTACACCCCTTTATTCCTTAACCTGATGAAACCTAATTTGTTTAAAAAGTAATGTGACCAAATTTAAAAGCTCAATTATCTAAGTTAAAGCTAGAGGTGGCCCAGTTTTGAGCAAGAAAATGTAGGAAAACTTTAGGATTTAACCTTTATAGTTAAAAATTTTAAAAACAAAGGAAGTAAATTTTTTTCCCTGTAGGTTTCTGCTTCTTCTTGCCTGAAGCACAAGCATGATGCCTGATGGTGAAAATGTCAGTAGGTAATTCTAGGACAAATGTATGAGAATGAAGACTTACACTCAAGATGTAAGGGCAGAAAGAAAAAAAAGATGAGGGACTCTTTTATTCATTGAGTTCCAAACCATTTTTCACCCTTCCTTGTTCTAATGTGTGCCAAGGGAAGCTGATCTCTATGGACTGTGTCTGCCTTATTCAATTTGGTTGCTTGATGAATTATAGTTAGCGTTCCTGATTCAAAGCAACAGAAAATCACAGTGGTGACAAAACTTGGGATGAAAAGAGAGAGACTTTTCTCTGCTTTCTCTTTGCTTCATCATACCTCATTTCTGAGAGTAGCTGCTTCCCGTCAAGATGTGCTAGGCAGCCCTCTCCAAAGTTTCCAATTGCCATTGGCTTTGTAAGCCCTTTTCCTTCTCTTTCCTTCCAAGCCAAGGGGTGGCCACCAGCTACTCTTTTTGTCTACACACTCTGTGCCTTGTCCTTCCTTCCTTATTCTCACATTACTCAAAATTGTAAATATATCCTTCACCCTAACCACCAGAGATGACCTTTCTTACATGCTAGTATCCTACCTGCTACTTAAATGATACCTAGTGGTGCCACTGTGCCAGCACACCAGCACTTCACTAGCTCTCCATTCTCCTTGTTGCCTTATGAGGCCAGCCCATTTCTGTTGGTCAGATTTCCTCATACTTACCCCCAATTTCATTCCTTTATTCCAGGTTTTTTATTTGTTTTAGTTTGCTAAAAACTACTGAGAGCAATATACCAGAAATGGGTTGTTGTTTATAATGGGAATTTATTAGGTTAAAATTTACAGTTTGGAGTCCATGCAGTACCCCAATCAAGGCATTATTAGAGATCACACAAGCTACAGCTGTGGGCAATCAGGCACTTGGCAGTGCACAATAGCAGCTCTACACAAATCAAGGCATGAAGCAAAGTTCTCTTTCTGAGGTCAGCTGTGGGCAACCAAGTATATGGCACCACTCTCCCCTCTCATCCAGGCCTCTCTCTCAGCCTTGCAGGGGGTCTCTGGGACTTTGGACCCCACTGATTCCAGCCTCAGCCTCTGGGTTCTCTCTCTCTGCCTTTTGCACTTTCTCCTTCCCTGCTTTTTTTTTCTGCATTTCACTATGTTTCTCCACTTACAAAGGACTTCAGCAAGAGGGCTAAAGCCCACCTTGGGCCATGTCTCACTTAAGTAATCAAATCAAAGTCCCTCCACCCTGCATCCAATCCAATCAAAATGTCCCACACTGACTGGAATGGATTAGCTCCAAGAACATATTTTCTGGGGTCAACAGAAATCCCCAAACTGTCACAATATTAAATGCAATTTCCCCTATGAATAAGTCACTTACCACAGCTGCCAGTTCCTGCATCCCTTTATAATTTCGCTATTACATTAACCATCATTCTCTCCTGTAATTATGTTTCATTTTGTTTTATTGTGTTGGGCTGCCAAAATGCAATATGCCAGGAATGGGTTGGCTTTTACAATGGAGATTTATTAGGTTGCAAGATTACAGTTATGGGGCTGATAAAAATGTCCAAATCAAGGCATCATCAGGAAATGCTTTCTCCCTGAAAGATCAGCTGCTGATGATCCTTACTCTTTTGTGTTTTGATGCTTTCATCTTCTGGCTTCCTCTGGCTTCCTCTCTGCTCTTGTGGCTTTCTCCCTATGCTTCTGTAGGTTTCTTTCTTTGCCTATCACCATTTTCATCCTGATTATAAAGGATCCCAGTAAGAGTATTATGATCCACCCTGTGTCACACCCTACTGAAATAATCAAATCAAAGTGTCCCACCTACAATAGATTTACACTCATGGGAATGTATTATGTCTAAAGACATGATTTTCAGGGATCCACCCAGCTTCAAATCCTCACACATTGTTTTCAGCAATAGACTATAGTCTTCTTGAAAGTAGGGACAACATGTATTGTATTCTTCACCAGTCATCAGAGTTTTATTCCTAGAAATGCACTAGTCAAGAAAGAATAGTGAACACTTACCATAGGCTCAAAATTTATAAATGAAACACTAACTAAATCCAGCCAAATATTTCTTTTAAAAATCATGATGAAATAGTGCTTAGTCCAGGTTTACAAGCATGATTCAGCAAATATAAGAATTCAATTCATCTCAATAATGGTTTAAACTAAAAACATCAAACGTTTCCAAATAAATGCAGAAATACTGATCTTGTTGAGGTTGATTTGTTTGTGTAGAACTATTTTTAAATTTTTCTCAGAAAACCAAAGATGAATGGGAACTTCTGTTATGAGTTACTCATGAAAATCTACTTCTTATACCATACTTAGTGTGAAGATCTTAAACACAATTCCTTTAAGACTAAAATCAGGAAGGAGGCATGCTGTCACCACTACTTCTGAGTATAATTTTCATGGTCACAAAAATATTATGATAGTAAAATAATAAAATAGTTAAAGTACAATTTATATTTATGAAATTGAGAAAATTAATCTACTGCATTTAATACATCATTATTAGTCAACTTATAGTACTGCAATCACTATTAATATTATCTTATGTTTTATGATTTAATGAGATTAATATTCCAAATAATATGTGTCCCTCTTTTAAATCATTCATTTATTCAGCAAATATTAATAAAACATTTAGCAAGCAATTGACACTCTTTTCTAAGTTAGAGTAGAATAATGGAAAACTAATATAAGTCTTGTGTAACAGTTTGATGTAATTATGAATTCCAAAAATTGATATTGAATTATGCTTGCTAACTGATCTGTTCATCTGGGCATGATTGGGTTATTATTAGGGCATTGACTGGGCCATGTCAGCAGGGCATTGAGCTCTGCCCCTTGGTGGGTGTGATCTCAAGTATAAAAGGCAAGGCCAAAGACAGAGGGAGCAGATTTGAGAAGAAGATATTTGAGAAGCAGTTCTGATGTTGGAGAGAACACCCCAGGAGGAGAGAAGTGAGCCATTCACCTGATAGTCTACAGCTGACCTTGTGGAGCAAGCGGAGGAGCTAAGCCCAGAAAGAAATGCAGCTCCCAGAAGAGAGGAGCCCACAAAGACTAAATCACTGCCAAACATCAGCAGCTGTCTTCCTCCAACATGTGACAATGGACTTTGATGAGGGAAGAAGTGTATGCTTTGTGGCCTGGTAACTGTAACCTTCTACCCCAAATAAATACCCTTTATAAAAATTGACCAATTATTGGTATATTGCAAAGGCACCCCCTTGACTGACTAATACATGGAACATAAATTCCATAAGAACAGAGAAAGGTTTTGACTGGTCTTTCCATAGCCTGGTGCTGACACACAGTAGGAGCTTCATCAATATGTGAGTGATGAGGGGATCTCTGTCTTCCTGCCCTGGAACCTCGTGGCCCCTACCCAGTATATTCTGCCCCATGGAGGTGCCTCATCTTCTGCCATGTGTCATGTTTGTGTTTCCTCTTCCCACTGATGCTGCCCTCCCAAATGATAGGGGCACAGCCAGCCCCACCATCCTGCAGGAGGCAGACAGGGCTGAAGTCCATGGCAGATTTGGAGCAGGCTGCTCACCATCTTCTTTTGTGAGTCTGTATGAGGTGGTGTTTGGGGGCCTTGAGTCTGTGATGGGGCTGTGGTGGGGAAGAATTCTCTCAGAGACCTAAAATGAGACTCCAGGGTCCTCCACAGCCAGTGACCCAGGACCCTACATACAGCTTCCTTTGACTCCTTTCAAACTAGAGGTAGAAGCCCTCTGGATTCAGCCTTCCAATGGGGTCATAGGAGGTGTGGGGACCAGTGTTCTGCCCAGCCCTTCCTTGCCTCCTACCACCCAACTCCCCACACTGGTGTCTGATGAGAAGAGTCCCTCACCCTTACCCAATGTGCACTCACTTTTTCATTTCAAGGCATCTGCCATGCCTGGCACTCCTATGGACTTTACATCCATATCTAGGGGACCATGAGCAGGTCATATTTAACTTACTGGGTGTACCCCCTGCTTAAGATGACTTGTTATTGCCTGTGACCCCAACTCAAATGGAACCCAGAAGTGCAGGGACTTTTGTCTGCTTTGTTCACTGCATAAAGCTACATGTATCAGAAAGTGCCTGCACCTAGTAGGCACTTGATGTATACTTGGTGAAGAAATGAGACTTAAGGAGCACCTTCTCAGAACTTGGGTGGGCCTAGACCACTCTAGGAGGCTACAGTGACCCCTTACCATACCAAGGTCAGAAGCCCCAAATGTGATCTCAAACCTTTGGAAATGAGAAAACTGGTGTCAGTAGGGAGGTGAGCCTGAGAGCTTCTTCACTGGGAAGAGGAAAGCCTGCCTAGAAAAAACCCTGCCCCTCCAGCCACTCTGACCACTGAGCCAAGCTCGAGAAAGCACTTTCCATGGATACTCCTGGTTAGTCCTTACAAACATTTTGGAGGTAGGTCCTCTTACTGACCCCCTTCCCAAGGAGGAAACAGAGGCCAGTGGGTGAAATGACATATCTGAGACACAAACAAGTTGGGGGCAGAGCAGTCAAGTGACCAGGGATTGGGTGGGCACTTGCATTTGGAACAACTGGTCCAGGAACTGCTTGGTTGTGGTGAAGTCCTGGTATGTCCCATGGAAGATGTTGACATCACGAGATCATGCTCTTGGAAAGCAGGCACCAGATTCTCCACCAGCTTCTCCCAAGGACCTGCCTTGATCGTCTGCAACATGTTGCTCTCCTCCTTGATGAGGGCTGAGTCATTCTTACTGTAGGGTGGGACGGAGGAGGCACATGCAGTCAGAGGCAGAACTGTGGACCCCCAGGTGGGGCTGGGGCTGTGTGCACACCTGCTGCACCCAATCCCTTAGTGACTTGAGGCCGAGGGAGGTGTGCATTCCTCAGCCTTAAAATTGAATTTGAGTTGAGGAAACAATTCAAAGATGAAATCCCACACCCAGCAAAGGGCAGATACCTGGAGTCCCTGGGGTGGGGGGAGAAAGACCCCTGCATGCCTGAGGATCTGAACAGGTGCCTCAGGGAACAGCAGACCCAACTACTCAGTAAACAACTTTCAGGTCTCCACTGCTCATAGTGTCAAAGCTACAAGGCTATGCCATTTGCCATCCTGACCCCAGATCTGGTAAATGAAGGAAAATGAAAAGAGCCAATTCCAGACAGGGTGCAGGGACACTCCTGCCTACACAGAGAGTGGATGGTACTTGAACTGCTCCAGCCTTAGGGATGTTATCTGGCCCTCATTGTTGAAAGTGATGTCTCTGTGTCCTCTGCCCAGCCATCCCTTTCCTGGGATCCCCTACTGGGGGTGGGAAGATCAGTGCCTTGGGGCACATTGGATGTTTTCAGGGCAGCAGTGCTGACAGGACCACAGGAAAGGGTCATTCAAGGTCCAGCAGCACTGAAGGCTGAATCATTGCACTAAGCCACCTTAGAATGAGCCATGAGTCAGGCCTCAGTTCCTGATCTGGGAATGTCATAAGGACAATAATGAGAGATGGAAAGAATCCTCTTGAGCAAGAGGAGCTGTATGACTTGGAGTAGATTTGGAGGGTAGTCACAAAGTCTGGACACATGGAGTCAGGAGGTGGAAACAGAAATACAACAGCAAAATGCACACATACCTGAAGTGAGCCCACCCTTCAGCCTACCCTGAAGGGAAACCCATGCAAAAGACTCCTCTCTGCTATTCCTTTAACCATTTGAAGTGACTTGCCCCCTGGTCTATGGAATGGCAGTGTGGTGGGTGATTTATGGGGACCCAAATTTTTCAGGAAGCAGGTTATTGGGTCACTTGGGCATGAAATCCCTGGTGAGGGAGCAGGGATGTGGCCAGGGTGGAATCCAGGCCCTGGGGTGCTCCCCTGGTGTTTCATGACCCCCATCAGGACCTGTTCCCACTTGGAAGGGCTGGCTCTGGCCAGGGCCACAATGTACTTGCACCTTCTGCAGAGAGAGGGTGTAGATGAGCCCCTCCTCCAGCTCCTAGCTGATCATCTGCATGGGCTCTGTGAAGACATTGCCAGACAGCCAGGCCAAGTGGCATCAGTGAGTGGCTTGCCCTACTCTAAAAGATAAGTCAAACCTTGTTTAGGCTAGGACTGAAATCAGGCCCAGATGGGTGTCTGCCTTCCCCTCCAGTCCATTGGAGAGGAGATGACAGCTTGAGAGCTCAGGATTAACACTGGTACACATGGGTTCCACCCCAAGATGTGCCTCCCCACCCTTCCTGCCATGACCTGGAAGGTGACAGGGAAACACCTACTGAGTTTCCATCCCTGATGGCCTGCTCCTTCCCAGGGTACTACCACTGCTTATGCCTCCCACTCACTGGGAGGTGGATGAGACTTGGAATTGCCCAGGCAGGAGCACAGCAGTGGCATGTGTTAAATTGACTTCCCTGGGCCACCCCATGTTACTTTTGGGTACCTCCTGGCCGATGGCCACAGGCTTTGTGGTTGAGGCCTGAGCCAATGTCAAAAGTGATGGAAAAGGGACTCATTCCTACATTGGTTGAGGCTTGGGATCTAGGAACACAACAGGAGAACATGTTGCTCTCTCAAGCATCTCCTGCCAAGTAAGCTGGGAAGGGGGCTGCTTTTGGAATCTGGGTGCCTGGTTACCAGAGTTCCAAGATTTTTGGAATCTCTCACCAAGGAAGTGAAGTCACCTCCTTAGGTCCCCTTTCCCTGACCTCCTCGATGGTTAAAACTCCTCAAAAGGCCCTCTGCTGGTCTGTCTGTCTGTCCTCCTCACCTACACCAATTTGTTAACTGGACATAATTCTGCCAGCATGTTCCTCCCCACAGCTACCTGGGAAGGCCTGTGTGCAGCTTGGGCCCCAGCTATGAGGGGACCCAGCTGGGTTGAGACCTGGCTACTCCTTCTTTTCAGATTTGTCACCCCAACTACTCACTAAGGTCTCCCCCATCTCCTCACTGACACAATGGGAATTATTCTAGCATCTGCTTCTTTGGGACATCATCAAGTCTACGTGGGGCAACCACTGCAAACCACAGTTTTGTTTCCCACATAGTTAATACACAGACATAGACATGGAATAAATAGGAAAGGGATGGATGTAACATTGAATACAACCCAAAATAGGGCTGGGTAGGGCTGTGTGAACTTAGGAAACTCACTGTCACTCCTGGATTGCTGTCTCAATCTGTACCATGATGAGGTTGAAATAAGATGAAATTCAGATATTGTTGCTGTGCCAGAATCCTTCCATAGCCTTCCCATTGCATTTAAAGTCAGATGCAAGTGCCTCCTCTCAACCTCTGTGGTGGCTTCCTGTGACCTGAGTCCCTGCCTTCTCTGCTTCCAGGTACAAGCAGCTTCATATACCCCCACTTGGAGTGAGTCCTGGCCTGGTGACTCATTGCTAAACACAATAATATGGCTAAATGTCAGGATGCCTCTCCTAAGGCTTACACAAAATGCTTCACTGTCTTCATCACTCTCTCTTGTGAGTGAACCTTCCCTCTCTTGGTCTATATCCCACCCTGATATGAATCCTTCTTGGTCTTTTGCTCAAACCAAGTGTGAAAAAGAAAAGAAGAGGCAAAATTGAAGACCTAGCTGCACACCTGGAAGAACTATAAAAAGAATAACAAACTAATCCCAAACAAGCAGAAAGAAGGAAATAACAAAGATGAGAGCAGAACTAAATGAAATTGAAATAATCACTAGAAAAATTTAACCAAATCAAAAGCTGGTTATTTGAGATGATTAATAAAATTGAAAAGCCCTTAGCTAGAAAAAAAGAGAGAAGATGTAAATACATAAAATAAAAAAACAAGAAAGTGTATATCACCACTAACCCCATAGAAATAATAAGTATCTGAAAAGGATATTTTGAAAAATAGTATGTGAACAAGATGGATAACTTAGATGATATGGACAAATTCCTAGAATCACACAAGAAGCCTACATTGATGAAAGAAGAAATTGATGAATTCAACAGACCAATCACAAGAAAGGAGATTGTATTAGTCATCAACAAACTCCCAAGTAAGAAAAGCCTGGGAACAGATGACTTCACAGCTGAGTTCTACCAATCATTATGGAAAGAATTAACACCAATCCTGCTTAAACTCTTACAAAAAATAGAAGTGGAGAGAACATTACCTATCTCACCCCATTGTGCCATCATCACCCTAATACCAAAGCCTCATGAAGATGCCATAAGAAAGGAAAACTACAGACTGATCTCTTTAATGAATCTAGATGCTAAAATCCACAACAAAATACCTGATAATCATTTCCAATAACACATCAAATGAATCATACAAATTGATCAATTGGTTTCATCCCTTGCATGCAAGGATGTTTCAACATAAGAAATCAATCATTGTCATATACCACATTAAGAGCTCAAAAGAAAAATCATCACATCTATTGAAGCAGAAAAAGCATTTGAGAAAATTCAGCATCCTTTCTTGATAAAAACCACTTTGAAACATAGGATTAGAAGGAAAATTTCTCAACATTATAAAAGGCATATATGAAAAACCTACAGGTAACTTCATACTCAATGGTGAAATGTTAAAGGCTTTCCCTCTAAGATCTGGAACAAGACAAGGACGGCCACTCCCATCACTTTTATTTAACATTGTATTAGTAATACTTGCTGGAGCACCTTGGCAAATAAAGTAATAAAAGCCTTCCAAATTGGAAAGGCGTTATCAAAATCTATTATTAGCAGATAACATGATCCTGTATGTAAAAGCCCTGTAGAATCTACAAAAAGCTTCTAAAGTTGAAAAGCAAGTTCAATAAAGTAGCAGGATATAATATCAACAAGCAAAATTCAGTAGTATTTCTGTACACTAATAATGAGCAATCTAAAGAGGAAGCCAAGAAAAAAAATCCACTTACAATAGCAACTGTAGCAGTTTGGCAGTTTGATGTAATTATGAATTCCAAAAATAGACATTGGATCATGCTTGTAAACTGGTCTGCTAATCTAGTCATGATTAAGTTATGATTAGGGAGTTGACTGGGCAATGTTAATACGGTGTTGAGTCCAACCCCTTGGTGCGTGGGGTCTCCAAGATAAAAGACATGGCAAAGGACAATGTTGGAGCAGTTTTGATTGAGCTTTGGTGAGGAAGGAGAAAAGGCCCTGGGATAGAAATGAGCCATTCGCCTGAGAGTTCACAGCTGGCCTTGCGGAGAGAAGCAAAGCCTAGAGCGTCTCATAGTCTACAGTGGACCTTGTGGAGGAAACAGAGAATCTAAGCCTGGAGAGAAATGCAGCCCTGGGAAGAGAGGAACCCAAGAAGCCTGAACCCTCGCAAACATCAGCAGCTGTCTTGCTCCAATATGTGGCAATGGGTTTGGTGAGGGAAGAAACTTAAACTTTATGGCCTGGTAACTGTGGACTTCTACCTCAAATAAATACCCTTTATAAAGACCAACAAATTTCTGGTATTTTGCATCAGCACCCGTTTGGCTGACTAATACAAAAACTAAAAGAATCAAATAGTTGGAATATACTTAACTAAAGATGTAAAGGAATTGCACACAGAAAACTACACAGCGTTGTTAAAGAAAATGAAAGAAGACCTAAATAAATGGAAGAATATTCCATGTTCATGGATAGGAAGACTAAACATCACAAGATGTCTATCCTAGCCAAATTGATTTACAGATTTTACGCAATTCCAATAAAAATTACAATAGCATTTTTTACTAACCTGGAAAAGCTAACTATTAAACTTATTTGGAATGACAAGGGTCCTGGATAGCCAAAAACATACTGAAAAAGAAAAAAAATTGGAGGAATTATGCTAACTGACTTTAAAGCATACTACAGTGGTACAGTGGTCAAAACAGCCTGGTATTGGCACAAAGATAGACATAATAACAAATGGAACAAAACTGAGAGTTCTGAAATATATCATCACATATATGGCCAACTGATAGTTGATAGGGCTACCAAGCCCACTATACAGAGAAAGAATAGCCTATTCAACAAATGTTGTTTTGATAACTGGATATCCATATCCAAAAGAATGAGAGAGGATCACCATCTCACACCATATAAAAAATTAACTCAAGATGGAACAAAGATATGAATATAAAAGCCAAGATCAAAAAGATCCTAGAAGATAATATAGGGAAGCATCTATGAGACATAATACAATATGGTTTCACAAATTTTACACACCAAGTACAAGCAATGAAAGAGAAATAGATATACAGAGACTTTTCAAAATTAAAAACAAAAACAAAAAACTTGCACTTCAAAGAAGATTTTAAGAAAGTGAAAAAGCAGCTTATTCAATGGTAGAAAATGTTTGGTAATCATTTATCCAATAAGGACCTAATATCCAGCCTATATAAAGAAATGCTACATCTCAAAAATAAAGACAGATAACCCATGTAAATATGGGTAAAAGATTTCATTTTTCAAACAAGAAATGCAAATGGCTAAAAAGCACATGAAAAGATGCTCAACATCACTAGCTATTAAGCAAATGCTTATCAAAATTGCAATGAAATATCATCTTACACCTATTAGACTGGTGGCTATTGAAAAACAGCAAACTACAATGTTGAAGACAATGTGGAGGAGAGGGAACACTCATCCACTACTGGTGGAATGTAGAATGGTGCAGCTATTTTGGAGGACAGCTTGGCAGTTCTTTAGGAAGCTAACTATACAACTGCCATATGATCCAGCAATCCCACTGCTTGGTATATACCTAGAAGAATTAAAAGAAGAGACATGAACAGATATATGCATCCAAATTTTCATAATGGCATTCATTATTCAATATTGCCAGAATTTGGAAGCAACCCACGTGTCCATTAACAGATGAATCAATAAGCAAATTATGGTATATGCATACAAAGGAATATTACTCAGCTGTAAGAAGGTATGCAGTATTAACACATGGGACAACATGGATGAATCTTGAAGACCTTATGTTGAGTCAAGTGAGCCAGTCACTTAAGGATAAATATTACGTGACCTCATGATATGACTTAAGCAAATTGAGAAGACTCACAAAGCTAAAGTCTGAAAGTTAGGTTAACAGGGGAAAGAAGGAGAATAAAATGTAGTAAGCCAATGTTCAATATGGACAAAACCTATGATAATGTGGAGGGGGTGGTTGACCAATGGTTTGGGGTGATGTGGGTACAGGGATGTGAGGGGAGGTGAAGGTGTTGGAATGTGAGGGGGAGTAGTATGGAGGCATTGAATTCTACAATCCATGGAACTGGGGAGAGGGCTGGAGGAAAAAAACAGGTGAACTGTGGGGATTTGTAGGTCTGTGGTTAAAAATATGGTTGAGTGGGAGACAGTGTAAACTACAATGTAAACTATAATCCATGCTTTGTGGCAATGCTCCAAAATGTGTTCATCAGTTGAAATGAATGTACCATACTAATGAAAGAAGTTTGTTAATGTGGGGAAGAGTGGGAGATGTGGGGAGTGCGGCATATGGGAGTTCATTATATTTTTTTATATAACATTTTATGTAACCTAAGTATCTTTTAGAAAAAAAATTAAAAATATTTAAAAGTACAGTGGTGGGAATGTTCTATTGGCAAATACTGCAGGGGAGGGTTACTGCTAAATGGCATCAGGCCTGGGGGATATGTGGGATAGGGTGCACCTGGGTCATTCTTCTGTGGAATATGAAAATGTTTATATTGTCATAGTGTGTTATCTAAGTGGGTGGAAACCCATACAATAAACAAGAAAATATTAAACTTCCATTTAGGGAAGTCCTGATATGTTCTCAATTAGAGAAGTAAGAATATCTTGAGAACATAGGCAATGCCTAATAAAAGATAAACCAATATATTAAGCCCTCAATATTACTGCATGTAACTATGAACCTTATTATTCAAAATATGAAACTTAGTGGTTACCATAGGTTCTGAGGAGAGGGGAAGGGAAGAATAAAACAAATGAAATATATGGCCTTTTTAGGGCACTGGAGTTGTTTGGCATTTCCTTGGCAATGACTGATACAGGCCATCACAAATTTTGTCAAAACATGTAAAAGTGTATGGTACAAAATATAATCCTTAATGTAAACCATTTACCATGGTTAGTACCAATGCTTCAGTATTTGTTCATCAATTGTATCAAATGTACCATGCTCATACAAGATGTTATCAATAGGGGAAAACTCGAGAAAGGGTGGTCATGGGGTATAGGGGAATTCCCTATATTTTCTATGTCACATTTCTATAACTAAATGCTTCTTTGAAAATAAAGTCACAAAATTAGACACGGGGGGAATAGAAGAAATTGTCACTGTTCATAAAAGATAACATATCTTATGTTGATGAAATACATACAAATCATTTTAAATATATTTTTTAGTTTTTAAAAAATGCTTTATTTTTATTTTTTGTATTTTATTTGTTTTTAATTTAATTTAATTTTATTTTATTTTATTCTTTATTCATTTTGGGGGCTTTGTTTTGGGGGAGGTTTTGTATTGCTGAAGGGACACAACTGTAGCAGGGTAGGATCATTGTTATGGGGTGTCAGTGATGGGGGATGTGTGGGGAGGGGTGCACCTGGGGCATGACTATAGAATATGAATATGTTCAAGTCATGGAGTGTTGTCTCAGTGGGTGAAGACCTACACAATAAATGAAAGAATATTGAATTCCCATTCTGAGAAGTCTTGCTACATTCTCTAATAAAGTGGCAAGAATCCCTTGAGTACATGGGCTTGTCTACCAAAGGAAGACAGTAAACCAGGTCCCTCACATTGATGGTTGTACTTATGAGCCTTGTTCTTGTGTATTGAGTCTTAACTTAGTATTATATATTGCCTAAGAGTTACTTCCTGAAAGTCTCCTTGTTGCTCAAATATGGCCCCTTTCTAAGCCAAACCCAAAGTCATCATATAAACTCACTATCTTCCACCCTGCATGGGATATGAGACCTGGGGATGAGCTTCCTCCTGGCACTGAGGGATTATTGCCAAGCACAGTCTAGCAATGTATTTGGAAAAATACCTTGACCAAATGGGGGAAATATTAAATACAAATGAGTTTTTATGGATAAGAGATAATTGAGTGGGGAGTTCATACCAAAGCTTATGCTTATGCACAACTCAGGAGGATCTCACTGAATGCCACAGTAAACAGTGCCTCCAGCAGTAGTGTTTCTGTGGGCTCTAGAGACATCTAGATACTACAGGCAGGGCAGATCATCTCAGGGATTAGACATGCTGTCAGTGGACCTTAATTTGGAATGTATGCTCTCCAATGTAACAGAGTTAGACTCATTTATAACTTCCCTATATATGGCTCCTCTGCCCCTTTTATTTGAAATATAATTAACATTATAATCATTAAATATATGTTCAAGAGAATCAGGTCTTTGGGCTGTTCATATGCTGATTGAGCCCTTAATCTCAGCAGGGTTGCAACACCCACTCTACAGTTCATCAGTCTCAACCAGGACAACTAAGAAAAGGGTGATGATGGACAACAC
>PVKH010023673.1:0-13797 GCA_004027955.1 Chaetophractus vellerosus
CGCCTGCGCAGTGACCACTCTCGGCGCGTCGCCGCAGCGGGGGGAAGGGGAGATATGTAATAAAATAAATAAATCTTAAAAAAAAATGGCACATACAATCTATAAGTACATGTACACTATATTTTGATCAGGTGTTTAAGGAACTCATTGTGAATGTTTTATGGTTAAAGACTAAAACAGGCTGAAGGATTAATCCCACAACAGGGAACTTGCCAATAGAATCTCAATACTTTAAAATCTAGTGGCTAAAATTCCCTGTCTCATGAACAGGGCCCAGATGGGTTCTGCTACTATTTGTCTCTGTGACTCCTTTTTCAAAGCTTCCATGGGTTGTCTAATCCCCTACCTCAGAGTGACACATCCTTCCGTTAGCTGTATTGATAGCTCTAGTCAGATTATGTCAACTCCTGCTGTTAGAAGAAGAGGCTGTTTTTGTCCATTATATGATGACTTTCAAGTTCAACTCTCAAAAAGCCATCTTATTTCTTTTATTTCCAAATTACTCAAGAACATTTCACTGTAGTCTTTAAATATTTACTGTAGTCACTAGACAGATACATTTGCTATACTATTGTATATTGCTGATAATTATTTCAAGCTAAATTTTTAGTCATATAATCTCATTCAATGCTCTCTACACTTCTGGAAAGAAAGTGCTTTGCTTCTAATTCACTAATGAGGAATATTAAGTTGCTGAAGATAACACAGTTACATAGTAGAAGAACAAGTATCTAAATCTAAGTTTCTCTGGATGGAACCAGTGTTTTTTCTGCTATACCACTACCCCTACCTCTACATAAAATGTTTAACATGCAGAAAAATGTTTTTAAAAAGCTGGAAGATTTCTAACTTCTGTGACTGAACCATCATAGGAAACATAAATAAATTATGCCTAATGACAAGGCATATAAAGGAATGAGCACAGGCTTTGGAGTCATAAGGACCTGAATTAGAATCAGACCACCATCACTGGGGTGGAGATGGAGTGGGACAGGGAGAACAATTTAAAATTTGTTTGTTAACAGCTTAAATTCTGATTCATTTAATAAAAGGCATAATTTCCATGGGGTTGATATGAACATTAAATTAAGTGCCTAGCATGAGGTCTTGAAGAATGAAGATACCCAATAAATATAGGAACTATCCCTTCCCTTAGTTTCATATTCATTAATTATCCTTGGCAAGTTCATTAAGGATCCATTAGGTACAAATACACCAAGCAGTGTTTCTCTTCTGATTGAGAATGGGAGGGAATTATTTGTTATCCCTTATTGGCACTTTATATACTGCATTTTGTTGATTATAATGCCATTTTTAAATCAACTTTTTATTTTAGAATAGTTTTTAGATGTACAGAAAAATTATATAATAGTACAAAGAATTGCCATATACCTCACAACCAGTTTTCACTACAGTGTGGAACATTTGTTACAGTTGATAAACTAATGTTGATACATTATTAGTAACTGAAGTCCATACTTCATTCAGATTTCTTTAGTCTAATGTGGTTTTTTTCTACCTCAGGATCCCATTCAGGATATAACATTATATTTAGTCATCAGGTTTCCTTAAGTTCCTCTTGGTTCTGACAGTTCTCATCATTTCCTTATTTTTCATGGCTTTGGCAGTTTTGAGAAGAATTGATCAGATATTTTGTAGAATGTCCCACAACTGGGATTTGTCTGATGTTTTTCTCATGATTTGACTAGGGTTATTGGTTTTAGAGAAGAAGGCCACAGAGGTAAAGTGCTGTTTTCATAACATACTGTGGTGGTTTGGAACTGTTGTATGTACCCTAGAAAATCATGTTCTGAAAGCTAATCTATTCCTGCATGGTGTGGACCCATTGTAATTAGGACCTTTGATGAGGCTACTTCAGTTAAGGCGTGACAAACTTCATTCAGGATGGGCCTTAATCCTCTTACTGGAGTCCTTCATAAATGGAAAGAGTACAGAGAGAGGAGGAGAAAATTGTGGACACAAGAAGCTGAAATCAATAAAACCTGGAAGAAACAGAAGAGACCACCATATGCCACCATGTGTCTTGCCATGTGGCAGAGGAGCCAAGGATTGCCAACAACTAGTCTTTGGGAAGACAGCATTACCTTGATGTTGCCTTGATTTGGACATTCTCACAGCCTTAAACCATAAGTCAATAAATTCCCATTGTTTAAGCCAACCATGGTATCTGCTACTAGGAAACTAAAATGCATACTATCAACATGACTTATCACTGTTGAAGTTAATCTTGATCACCTCGCTGAGATCGTGTTTGTCTTGTTTGTCCACTGTAAAGTACTCTTTTTTGCCCCTTTCCACACTCTATTCTTTGGAAGGAAGTCTGTATGAGCAGGTCAGAATTAAGGGGTAGGAGTTATGCTTCAGTTCTTTGAGTGCAAGGTATACAAATTTGTTTTTAATTCTTCTGTTTGGGAGATATGTCTCTTCTTCCCATTTATTTTCCAATAATTTATTTATTTAAGCATGGGCTCAGATATTTATTTTACTTTGGACTATAATCCAGTACTACTTCATAATACAATACTATTTATTTTGTTGCTCAAATTGTTCCAGATTTAGTATAAGCTAAAGGTTTCAGCTTTAGTTACAAGTAGTACTTGTTACCTTGAATTTTTGCTTTATATATTATACTTTGTTGATTCTACAATGCACAGTTTTTTCATCTCTAAAATTGGTATAACTGATGATATTCTACAATAATTCACAGGTATTTCCCCCTTAGGTTTATATAAATAATAGTATGCCTTCCAATCAATGGGAACTTAGAGTCAATGAACTTCAGAAATTGCTAAGCAATGAGAAACAATATACCAGGATATTATTTTCAATATTTAGCACCTTTGCCGAGTCAAACTTTAAAATTTTACAGAGATTTCAGAAATTGTCATTGTTTTGTTATCTTTTGGTTTGCTGTCAAATCATTGCTTTTTCTTTCTGTGAGTTTTTTTTTTTTAAATACATATGCATTGGTCTGTTAGGACAAATGATTTGTATTTCAGATACAAGAGTATCAGCAATAGTAAATTCTCCATTCTTCATGGGATTTCTATGATAAAGGCAGTCAACTTCCTGATGTCAATTCTAAAGCCATCCTTTGAAAGGCAAAAACTCTATGTGATTACAACAGAAATAAATGGGGCATATTTTATAATCCTGGTCACTTCCATTTCAAGTAATAATTTCAGCAGGGATAAGGGGATTCCATTGTGCTTATAGTAGAATTTTATTATTCCATATCTCATAACATGAAGATGCATCATTTTGTCTGCTTTAAAAGCTGCACTTATTTTAACTCCCTTTATTCATTTATTGATACATTTATTAAGTACCAGCCATGCTTCCAGTCCTAGACTCATAGGTTTCTGTGCTTGGCCATTAAGAAGCTACTGTAAACTTAATCAGTATTTAGAGGTATCTTGGGAATATTTGTCTCATAACAAATACAAAATTTTAATGTGATGCCTCTGAAAATTGAAGCAAATGCCAAATTAGTGAAAGTTTGAGTAGGCTATAGTAGTCTTTTTTCAATGGCTTCCCAGAGGAAAGCTTTATAAGATCTAGAAAACTGAATTTTGCAATACCAATCAACCTTTTCAGTACCTATATCAACTAAAATATCAGTCTTCATATTATACATAAGAAGTTGAGGTTTAGAAAGATTAAGTATAATTTAGTGGTAGAAGAGTAAGAAACATCCAGCTCTGATACACAAATTAAACACTCATAAACCTGGCCCCACGCTAAAATCCTGTTTATTCACCAAGAATATTAAGGAACTTTGCACATAAGAAAATAAGTCACCCACAGTCACCCACCATATCTGATGCTTTTAAAATGACAAAAAATGATGTGTACTTTTTATAGTATTAATGTTTATAATCAAATATATTTAGAAGTCCAAATGATGGAATCTAGTAGCTATTGAACATAAGAGTTTAATAAAATCAGAACATTTATGACAAAAGACCCCACCAATATTCAATTATACAGACTGCTATACAGTCTGATAAACAAAAGCAAATTTTAATATACTGCAATGGTTGGATCTTTTCGTTAAGCAAACAAGTTTTCTTTTTATTGTATCTTTTCGTTAAGCAAACAAGTTTTTTTGTTTTGTTTTGTTTTTTAGTACTTAAATAGCATATTAAATTTCCAGAGCACGTTATATTCATCAATTATTCCTCTAAAATCCTAACAAAAGAGTTGGTTTGGGCAACTTGCAATAATGCTATTTGGTTCCAAATTTAGGGGTGAGAAGCAAGCATGAAGTTAATTTGGCTGATGCAGGAATGATGAGTTCTGCAAAATACACAGTTGACAGGGGGAGGGGGCTATTTTTTGTTCTTGTTAGGGTCTTCCATGTGGTACAATTCAGAATATGTTTTCATCAGAAATCCATTTTGCATGTTATATTTCTCTCTTACCACACTATATATGAAAATTTCAGTCAACGTCACACCATCAATTGACTGATGATTCTGCAGAAAATAGATGGTACCAGATTGATTCCAATAATAGAGGTTAAAATCAATGCTACCCAAATGACCCATACAGGATTTTGAGTGTTTATTGTTGTTTTTAAAAATATTTTAACTGGCCCAACTACATTTTTTAATATAGCAATTATTGAAATCAACGTTCTTCAAATGCTTTATATAGGGTCATGAGATGCATATTATGATTTTCAGTTGTATTGTATGTATCAACATTGATTGGTAGTATAACACAGCAAAGAGGGACAAACTTAAATCTGTAATAGATTTTTAAAATCAAGGATTAGTATAAGTTTGCATTTTTATTGATATGTCTCAAATCAGATTTTTATTTTATTTATAAAGGAAAACCTAAACATTAAAAACATACCTGAGACTATTTTTATAAATAATACATACTTCTAGGGGGATATCTGGATTAGTTATTCAATACAACTATTGATACACAATCTCCATTCTCTGTGTGTATTTAAGATAGAATGTTTTAAAATTGCTGTAATAAGGATTTTGGTAATAGAAAACAAGTTATTATTAGATGTGAAGGCATATTGTCTTTATATATTTGTATACCCATCATTGAAGGAACATGTTTTAAATTAGTGATAAGTACAGATAATAGATTTCTGAAGATGGATGATAACTTACTTGATATACACAGTGAATGTTACCATAGAGGAAAAACAAATTGTACTTCACCATATATGATATCATTATTAACTAATAGACTTGCTCTCTGGATGAACCACAGACACATTAGGCCGGAGTTTTAAAACTATCTTGTGCCTAAAAATCACCTAAGATGCTTGTTAAAAATTCAGAATCAGGGCAAAATGGTACAGTCTCCTTGGAAAACAATTTGGCGGTTTCTTGTAAAATTAAATATGTACTTTCTATAAGACCCAGAACACCATTCAAAGTAGAAAATGAAAACCTATATTCTCACAAAAATCTGTACACAAATGTATATAGCAGCTTTATTCATAATTGCTAAAACCTAAAAACAATCCAAATGTCCTTTAATGGGTGAACAGCTAAACCAACACTGTTGCTTCCTCACAATGGAACACTGGTCAGCAATAAGGAAAGGGCCATGGATACATGCAATAATGTGTATGAATCTAAAAAGGCATTATCTGAAGTGAAAGAAGCCAGGTTCAAAAAGTTACATACTATATGTTTCCATTTATTTGGTACTCTTGGAAAAGCAAAACTAAAGTGATGGATAACAGATCAAGGGTTTCAGGGATTAGAGGTGGGGACAGAGGATGACTACAAAGAATGCATCAGAGACATTTTGAGGAGATAGAACTGTTCTGTACCTTGACTGTGCTCCTCGTTTCATGACTTTATACATGTGTTAAAATCCACAGAACTCCACAACAAAAATGTTACTGTTATATTTTAATTTTAAAAATAAAATTAAATATATATTAAAAAATAAAATCCAAGGTCCTTGCCCTCAAAGCATTTGATTAAGTGAGTCTGAGGCAGGGCATAGATATCTACAAGTTAAAATGCACACGTCTATGTTCAAGTGGTTTGGACAAAGGTGAATGATAGACCATTTAAGCAATGCTGCTTTAGAAGAAAAGGCATTGCACTGAAATTAGAAGATTGTAGCATAGCATCCTGTCGACTGAGAGCTATATGACTTTGGAGCCTTTACATAAACTCTCAGAACTTCAGTCTCTTCATTTAATAAAATGGAAATAATAGTAACTTTATTTACTTCACAAGTAAATGTTAAAATCAAGCGAGATAATGCCTGTGCATTAATTAGGAAGTGAGTTGAGAAATCATAAATAACAACAATTTAAACAAGAAAAGAATATATTTCTGTATTACACACAAAGAAGAAATAGGTAAGCAGGATTAGATTAGTGCAGTGACTTGCACCATCAGAGATTAAATCTTCTTTTTGTTCTTCCATACTTAGGGTAGCAATCTTTTCCTCACACTTTCTGTATGGATGTTGTATTGGTTTGAGTCTTTTATGTGGGCCCCAGAAAATTATGCTCTTAAAGTGAACTATTGTGAACCTTTGATTAGATTACATGGGTTAAGGGACATTTGATTAGATTGCTCCTGTAGGGGATAGCTCAGGATAAGTCTTAATCCTCTTACTGGAGTCCTTAATAAATGGAGAAGTAAAAGCCTTAGACACAGGGAAAAAAGCTGCAGAGATAGAGAGAAGCCAGGAGAGATGAGCTGACACTGCGATTATGCCCTGCCGTGTGGCTGATTGCCCACAGCTGAGCTCGGGGAGAAAGTGAACCTGGAGGAGAATGTGGAGGCTGGTAGAGCCACCATTGTGCCTTGCCACATGGCAGGAGTCCAGGATCAACAGCAGCCAATCTTGAGTGAGACAGCATCACTGATGATGCCTTGATTTGGCCATTTTCACAACTTTGTAAGCTTTTAACCTAATAAATTGTCATTATAAAAGCCAACCGATTTCAGATATATTGCATTGGCAGTCTTTAGCAAACTAAAACAGATGCTGAATTCAAGCGAATATATAACCGTTATATACAAAAGGAGAAGGGAAAACAGCAAAAGGAATAAGAGTAAAGTTAGAAAACAAGGAAAATAGCTATCCTTAAATTTTAAAAAAATGAACTTCCCCAAAGCCCTTCACAATGAATTCCTATAATATCAATTACATTTTATTGGCAAGGACTCCTTTATCTACCTGCAAGAGAGCTTGTTTTCACTGGTAAAACTGACCCCCCCCCCCAAATTGTATTTTTCTTAGTAAAGATGAAGGAGAGAATGTATATTGGGGAGAAAATTAATATCTGCAGCAGTACATAAAAGCAGTTGAAAATTATTTTACATTATACAATTAGAATGTGGTATTAAGTTATTCTCTTTGGTGAGTTCCTTTAAAAACATAACCCTATTCTGGTCAACCAAGATGCTCTGGTTGCAAAAGTGGCAGAACTATCTGTAACAAAACTCCAGCAAACAGTTAAAGGACTGCAGTAACTGGGTGAGTGATGAATCAAGAAAACTTCACTTCAAAAATGGCGGAGAAGGTTGTTATGCCCTTGTAAATCTCTTCCCCATCCCTTTCTTAGCATGAGGTGAAGCCAGCCTGTGCCTGAATGTTGGTACCAATCTACTGAGTGGCAATTTGAAAGACTGAACCAGGACACTCTTCTCTGGCACATCCCCCCAGAATTTGCCCTGCAGGCAGAAGCAACTTGCAGACAACAAAAGCAGTGTGAGCAAAAAATAAGTCAAAACTGTCTGGGGCAAACGATCACCTTTAACCATATATTATAGCACCTGGGAGGGGGAGAAAGTTTTTCATAGGAGGGAAAAGGAGAATGCAAATTCCTGTAAACAGGAGAATTTTTAAGGCTAAAACAACCACAATCCTAGAACAAGATATAAGCTCAGAAAAGATGGAGGGGACCTTGTACTTCACATTTGCCCCAGGCTGATATTCTTGATAGGAGGGCCAAACTCTCAAGAAGAGCACCAACCAATATATAGCCAATTTGCAAAGACTGTGAAACATGTTTTTTCCATTGGTTCATTTGGTGTGGTTAGCTCCTGATATTTGAAGAAACCTCTATCATATCACTGGCTAGATACAAATTGAAGGAACAGCTCAGGGACCAAACCCCAGTGTTAACATTTTAAAATATTAAAATGGGCAGTGTGCAACAAAAGATTACAAGACAAAGAAATAGGACATGCTCACCCATTCAAAGAACAAGATAAAAATCCAGAAACCATCAAAGAGAACAGAATTTACACATACAGCACAAAGACTTAAAAAAATAATTCTCAATATGATCAAGGAGATAAAAGAAAACAAAGATAAAGAACTAAAGGATATCATGATAAGTGAATGAACATTATGAGAATCTTAGAAAAGAGATAGGTATTTTAAAAAGGAGTTAAACAGAAATACTGGAGTTGAAGACCAAAGTAAGTGATATGAAAAAAAAATCCCTAGAGGGTTTCAACAACAAATTGGAGCTTCCAAATTGTATAAGAGGAAAGAGTAAGTAATCTTGAAGACAAAGAATAGAAATTATTTTGGCTGAAGAGCAGAAAGTAAAAAAATGAAAAGTAGTGAACAGAGCCTAAAAGACAGAGGGAATACCATCTAGCAAACCATTATATGTAACATGGGAATCCCAGAAGGAAAAGAGAAAGAGAAAAAGGCAGGAGTATTTAAAGAAATAATGGAAGAAAAATTTCAAATTTAACAAAAGATGTGAATATGCACATTCAAACAGGCTACAGAACCCCAAACAGGATGAATTAGAAGAGAAGAATGCCCAGAAACATAATAGTCAAACTTTCAAATATCAAAGACAAGGAGAAAGTTCTGAAAGCTGCAAGAGGAAAGCACAGTGTTATGTACAATGGAGTCCCAAAATGATTAAGTGCTGATTTTTCATCAGAAAGCATGGAGGCAAGAGGACAGTAGGAAGGAAGGAAGGAATATTTAAAGTGCAGAAAGTAAAACTTAGCCTAGTGTTGTGTAATTCCTAAGGGTTGCCTCCTGAGAGCCTCCTTGTTGCTCAAATATGGCCTCTCTCTAAGCCAAACTCAGCATATAAATGCATTACCTTCCCCCCAGCATGGGACATGACTCCTGGGGATGAGCGTCCCTGGCACTGAGGGATTACTACCAAGCACAAACCAGCAATACAATTGGAAAAAGACCTTGAATATAAGGGGGAAAAGGTAAAGACAAATGAGTTTATATGGCTAAGAGACTTCAAAGTGAGTTGGGAGGTCATCCCAGAGGTAACACTTATGCACATCTCAGCAGGATCTCATAGACTGCCAAAGTGGCTACTACCCAAAATAGTGTGGCTCCTGAGGGGTCTGGAGACACCCAGGTCCTATGGTCAGGGCAGATAGCTCCAGAGTTTGGTACCTAGCCAGTGGGCCCTACTTTGGAGTTTGTGCTCCTGAGAGTGAGAGTTGGACTCGATTATGCTTCTCTACACATGGCTCATCTGTCCTTTCTATTTAAACCTATACTTGGTGCTGGAGTTTGTAGGTGTACGTCTGAGAGACTGGAGTCTTTGGGCTGTCCATGTGCCAGCGGGGCCTGGAATCTCAGCAGAGATGCAACACCTACTCTCTAGTTCATTGGAATCACCCAGGACAACTAACAAGATGATGAGGATTGACAACCACCATACCAAGGAAACAAGAGAGCCAACAACTGCAAAGAAGAAAGTCCCATCCATCAGCTCTATGGGATCAAAGACTCCTCTCAATTAGAGGTGGAGTGGACCTCATCATCCCAGAATTCTCAGAACTGGGGAATGAACTATAGACTAGAGTGGACTTACTGATATTCTAATATAGACATATTGTAATCTAGTGTTAGAAGAATTTACAACATTGATAAGGAGGTAGTGACCACTGGAGGCTCTGGGGGCAGGGAGAGGGAAAAATGTTGTAATACGGGGATTTTTTGGGACTTGGGAATCATCCCGAATGACATTGCAACAACAGATACAGGCCATTTTATACCGTCACATAACATGCAGAACTGTGTGGAAGAGAGTGTAGACTACAATATGAACTATGGTCCATGCTCAGTGGCAAAGCCCCAGGATGAGTTTATCAATTGCAAGGAATAAATCACACTAATGAAGGATATGGGAGGGTGTGGGAGGTGTAGGGAGTGGGGCATATGGTAATCCCTATATTTTTTGTGTAACATTTATGTAATCTAAATATCTTTTTAAAATTTTTAAAAAATAATAAAGTTCAGAAAGAAAACAATTGTCATCCAAAATTTTATATCTGTTGAGCATGTCTTTCAAATTAAAAAAAAAGATTAAGGCATTCCCAGATAAACAAAAGCTGAGGGAGTTCATCACCACTAGATTAGCCCTAAAAGCAATGCTAAATGGGCTGAAATGAAAGAACACTAAAGAGTGTCCAAATGGCATAAGGAAATAGACCTCTGGTAAAGAGAACCATATGGGTAATTATAAATTCCATTAGTATAATATTGTATTTTTTGGTATGTAATTCGACTTTCTACTTCTTACAGATTCTAAAATACAAATGCATTAAAAGTAACAATAAACCCATGATTTAGGATATACAATGTATAAATATATAATTTGTAACAGGTGCAACAGAGAAGGTGGGGGAACAAATGTACAGGGAACTTGTAAGCTGTGAACATAGATGTAAAAATCCTCAACAAAATACTAGCAAATGGAATCCAACAGCACATTAAAATTAGTATACAATATGATCAAGTTAGGTTTGCCCAGGAATGCAAAGGTGGTTTAACATAAGAAAATAAATTAACATAATATGCCCCATTAATAGAACAAAGGAAAACACCACATGATCATTTCATTTGATGTAGACAAGTCATTTGACAAAATCCAGCACATCTTCTTGAAAAAAACATTTAGAACTAAGAAGAAAAGGAAACTTCTTCAACTTGATGAATGGTACATATTAAAAAACCCACAGCTAACATCACACTCAGTGGTGAAAGACTGAAAGATTTCTCTCTAAGATCAGGAACAAGATATGGATGCCCATTATCAGCACTGCATTCAACACTGTACTGGAAGTTCTAACCAGGGCAATTAGTCAAGAAAAAGAAATAAAAGGCATCCAGATTGGAAAGGAAGAAGTAAAATTTTCACTATTTGCAAATAGCATGATTTTATATATGGAAATCCCCAAAGGTCCACAACAAAGCTAATAAAGCTAATAAACAATTCAGTAAAATGGTAGGACACAGGGTTTACACAAAAATCAGTAATATTTCTATATATTATTAATGAACAGTCTGTAGAGGAAATCAAGAAAAAATATCCATTTTCAATAGCAACTAAAAGATTCAAATATCTAGGGTAAATTCAACCAAGAACGCAAAGGACTTATACATGGAAAACTACAGAATATTGCTAAAATCAACTAAAGAACATGTAAATAAATGGAAGGATATTCCATGTTCATGGATTGGAAGGCTAAATATGGTTAAGATGTCAGTATTACCAAAAACAACTTACAAATTCACAGCAACCCCAATCAAAATACCAACAGCCTTCTTTGCAGAAATGGAAAAGCCAATCATCAAATGTATATGGAAGGGTAAGGGGACCTGGATAGCCAAAACCATCTTGAAAAAGAAGAATGAAGTTGGATGACTCACTTTCCAATTTTTAAACTTATAGGAAAGCTACAGTATCAAAACAACATGGTACTGGCACAAGGACAGACATATAGGCCCATAAATCAATTGAGAGTTCAGAAATAAATCCTTACATCTATGGAGAACAGATTCTTGACAAGGGTGCCACATCCACACAAAGGGGAAATAGTCTCTTCAGCCAATGGTGCTGGGAAATCTGGCACTCTATATGCAAAAAAAAAAAAAAAAAAAACAACTGAAGGTGGGCCCCTATCACACCATATAAATCAACTTCAAATGGATCAAAGACTTAAATATGAGACCCAAAACTATAAAAGTCCTAGAAGAAAACATGGGGAAGTATCTCCAGAACTTTGCGTTAGGCAATGCTTTATAAGACTTTATACTGAAAGCACTAGCAAAAGACATAGATAAGTGGAACTTCACCAAAATTAAAACTTTTGTGCAAAGGACTTTGTTTTAATTTGCTAAAAACTGCCAGGAGTAATATACTAGAAATGGGTTGGATTTTACAATGGGTATTAGGTTAAATGCTTACAGTTCTGAGGTTGAAAGTGTCCAAATCAAGGCATGAGGTGAAGCTCTCTCCTCAAAAGTCGGTTGCTGGTGAACCTGGACTCCTGCCACTAGGCAGGGCACAATATCAGTTCTGCTGGTCCTAACCTTCTACTCTGGACCACATTGCTTCCAGCTTCTTTCACTTGAGGCATTCTTTCCACTTAGTGGGTTCCTCCCTGTCTTTCTGAAACTTTTTCTGCATTGCGGATTCTTAGCCTTCCACTTATAAAGGACTCCATTAAGAAGATTTTTAAAAAATTATATATCCACCCCCCTTCTGCTTGTTCTTGCTGTGTTGATTTTTTTTGCGTTCTTCTGTGTCTGCTTGTCTCCCCCCGGTTGCGGCGACCTGCTGAGTCAGCTCACCGGGCGGTGGCCTTGCCTGCTCGTAGGTAGCCTGTCCTGCTCATGGGCAGCTTGTCCTGCTCGTGGGCGGCTTGTCCTGTCCGCGGTGGCTTTGCCCTGTCATGGTGGCTTGCCTTCTCAAGGCGGTCTGCCCGCTCAAGGAGGCCCCGGGAACCAAACCCGGGGCCTCCCACGTAGTAAACCAATTGAGCTACAGCCAGCCCCCATTAAGAAGATTAAGACCTACCCTGGGTCCTACAATCTAATCAGAGGCCCTTAACTGAAGCAATTAATTAAATTATCTCGCCTATGATAAGTTTATATGCACAGGAGTGGGTTAGCTTTAAGAACAGGATATTTTGGGAACTAGCCAGCTTCAAACTGTCATAGACTTCATCATAAAAGTAAAAAGATAACCTACTCAATGGGAAAAATAATTGGAAACTATTGAGATATATAAAGAAATCCTATAACTCAACAACAAAAAGACAAACAACCCAATTAAAAAATGGGCAAAAGACATTTCTACAAAGAAGATATACAAATGGCCAAAAAGCAAATGAAAGGACACTGAACATCATTAGCCATTAGGGAAATATCAAAACCACAATGAGATACCATTTCATACCCAAGAGAATGGTTACTGTTGAAAAAATGGGAAATAACATGTGTTGGAGAGGACATGGAGAAATAAGAACACTTGTTCATTGTTGGTGGGAATGTAAAATGGTGCAGCTGCTATGGAAAACAGTTTGGCAGTTCTTCAGAAAGTTAAGTATAGAATTACCATATGACCCCCAATCCGACTTCTAGGTATATGCCTAAAAGAATTGAATGGAGGGACTCGAACAGATACCTGCACACTGATGTTCATAGCAGCATTATTCAAAATTGCCAAAAGATGGAAACAATCCAAGTGCCCATCAACATACGAATGGATAAACAAAATGTGGTATATACATACAATGGAATATCATTCAATAATAAAAAAGGAATGAAGTTGTGATATATGAAACAACATGGATGAACCTTGAAGACATCATGTCTAGGTACAAAAGGACAAATATTGTATGATCTCATTGATTTGAAACAATTAGAATAAGCAACTCATAGAGTAAGAATCTAGAATATAGGTTACCAGGGGATGAGTTGGCGGTAGAGAATGTAGAATTAATGATTAATTGGTACAGAGTTTTGGTTTAGTTTGAT
>PVKH010023674.1:0-13802 GCA_004027955.1 Chaetophractus vellerosus
GCCTTCCCACTCATTATGTGGGTCTCCACCCACTGATACAACAAATTATGACAGAATGATCACTCACACACTCCCTAGAAGCTGGCTCCAGTTGCACCCTGTCCTGAAAGCCCCCCTCCCCATCCAACACCCTAAACCAGTAACCCATCCTTGTCATATTGCCATAAGAGCATTCCCAAGTTTGTACTTTCAACCACATACCCGCAAATCTCCAGTGTTCACCCGATCCCTCTCCCAACCCTCCCCCCAGTTCCCTGGAGGTTCCAACCCACCCTTTCCAATATATTCACCTGTCAAACCTGCACCACCCAACCCAATAATATCACTATCCTCCTGTCATATCCCTTCAATACACAACTACACACTTTTGCCTTACCATAGATTATGTTTGTATGGGTTTTGGCTCACAACCTTCTCCCATTCTATTTCTTGTAAACCTATTTTCCAGACAATAGCTCTCTGAGTCTGCTCAATTTGCTTAATTCATATCAGTGAGGTCATGTACTGTTCATCCTTCAATGCCCGGCTTGCTTCTCTCAACATAAGGTCCTCAAGATTCATCCATATTATCCAGTGTGTTAGCACTTTATACCTTCTTACAGCTGAGTAATATTCCATTGTATGTGTGTACCACATTTTGTTTTTCCATTCATCTGTTAATGGACATCTGGGTTGATTCCAGCTTTTAGCAATAGTGAATAATGCCGCTATGAACATTGGTGTGCATATGTCAGTTCTTGTCTTTGTTTTCATTTCTTCTGGATATATACCCAGCAGTGGAATTCGGGGATCATGTGGCAGTTCTATAGTTAGATTTTTGAGGAACCACCAAACTGTCCTCCACAATGGCTGCACCATTCTACATTCCCACCAGCAGTGGATGAGGGTTTCCATTCCTCATATCCCCTCCAACACTTAAAATCCACTGTTTTTTTTAATAGCTGCCATTCTAATGGGTGTAAAATTGTATCTCATTGTAGTTTTGATTTGCATGTCTCTAATAGCTAGTGATGTTGAGCATCATTTCATGTGCTTTTTAACCATTTGTATTTCTTCCTTGGTGAAGTGTCTTTTCAGGTCACTGGCCCATTTTTCAAATGAATTGTCTTTTTATTTGCGATGTGAAGGATTTCTTTATATATGCAGGATATTACATTCCTATCAGATATATGGTTGCCAAATATTTTCTCCCATAGGATAAGCTGCCTTTTCACTTTCTTGATAATGTCCTTTGAGGTGCAAGTTTTTAATTTTGAGGAGATCCCATTTATCTATTTTTTCTTTCACTGCTTGTGCTTTGCATGTGAAGTTCATGGAACCATTTTCTATTACGAGGTCCTGTGGATGCTTCCCTACATTATCTCCCAAGGTCTTTATGGTCTTGGCTCTTATATTTAGATATTTTAGCCATCTTGAGTTGATTTTTGTATAAGTTGTGAGCTGGTACTCCTCTCATTCTTTTGGATATAGATATCCAGTTCTCCAAGCACCATTTGTTGAAGAGGCCATTCTCTCCCAGTTGAGTGGCCTGGTGGTCTTGTTGAATATCAGATGACTGTATATATGAGTATCTATATTATAACTCTCAATTTGGGTCCGTTGGTCAGTATGTCTATCCTTGTGCCAATACCATGCAGTTTTGACCAATGTAGCTTTGTAGTATGTTTTAAAGTCAGGTAGTGTGATACCTCCAATTTCATTTTTCTTTTTTCAAAATGTCTTTGGCAACTTGGGGCCCCTTACAATTCCAAATAAATTTTGTAGTTAGTTTTTCCAATTCATTAGAAAATGCTGTGTTGATTATTATTGGGATTGCATTAAATCTATAGATTAGTTTGGGTAGGATAAACAACTTGATGTTTGGTCTTCCTATCCATGAACAGGGAATATTCTTCCATTTATCTAAGCCTTCTTTGATTTCCTTTAACAGTGTTGTGTAGTTTTCCATGTATAAGTAATTCACATCTTTAGTTAAGATTATTCCTAGGTATTTGATTCTTTTAGCTACTGTTGTAATTAAAAGAATTTCTTGATTTCCTCCTCAGATTGCTCATTATTGGTATACAGAAATGTTACTGATTTTTGAGCATTGATCTTATAGCCTACAACTTTACTGAACTCATTTATAAGTTCTAGAAGCTTTGTTGTAGATTTCTCAGGGCTTTCTATGTTTAGGATCATGTATGCAAATAGTGAGATTTTTACTTCTTTCTTTCCAATTTGGATGACTTTTATATCTTTATCTTGCCTCAGTGCTTGAGCAAGTACTTCTAAGACAATGTCAAATAGGAGTGGTCATACTGGGCATCCTTGTCTTGTTCCTGATCTTAGAGGGAAAGCTTTTAGGATTTCACCATTGAAGATGATGTTAACTGTGGGTTTTTCATATATACCCTTTATCATTTTCAGAAAGTTTACTTCTATTCCTATCATTTGTGATGTTTTTATCAGGTCAGGGTGCTGTATTTCATTGAATGATTTTTTCTGCATCTATAGAGATGATCATGTGATTTTTTTCTTTCAATATGTTTATGTGGTGTATTACATTGAGTGATTTTCTTATGTTAAATCATCATTGAATACCAGGGATGAAACCCACTTGGTCATGATGTATAATTCATTTGATATGTTGTTTAATGCAATTAGCAAGTATTATGTTGAGGATTTTTGCATCTAGTTTTATTAGAGAGATTGGTCTGTAATTTTCCTATCTTGTGGCATCTTTGTTTGGCTTTGGTATTAGGCTAATGTTGACATAGTAGAATGAGTTAGGCAATGCTCCTTCTACTTCTTTTTTTCAAAGAGCTTAAGCAGAATTGGTGTTTGCTCTTTCAGGGATGTTTGGTAGAGTTCACCTGTGAGGCTGTCTGGTCCTGGGCTCTTCTTATTTGGGAGGTTTTTGATGACTGAGTCTATGTCTTTACTTCTAATTGGATTGTTGAGTTCATCAATTTCTTCTTTCATCAATGTAGGCTGCTTGTGACCTTCTAGGAATTTGTCCATTCCTCTAAATGATCCTTCTTGTTGGCATATAATTTTTCAAAGTGTCCTCTTATGATACTCTTTATTTCTGTGGGGTCAGTGGTGATAGCCCCTTCCTCATTTCTTATTTTGTGTATTTGCATCTGATCTCTCTTTTTTTGTTAGTCTGGATAAGGGCTTGTCAATTTTATTGATCTTCTTGAAGAAAAAGCTTTTGGTTTTGTTTATTTCTTCTAGTGTTTTCTTATTTTCTACTTAGTTTAGTTTTGTTCTAATATTTGTCATTTCCTTCTTTCTACTTCCTTTTGGGTTAGTTTGCTGTTGTTTTTCCAATACCTCCAGGTATGCAGTTAGGTCTTCAGTTTTAGCTTTCTTCTTTTTTGATATATGCCTTTATGGCTATGAATTTCCCTCTCAGGACAGCTTTTTCGGCATCCCATAGATTTTGATATGTTGTATTGTAATCTTCATTAGTTTCAGGGTAGTTAATGATTTCTTTTGAGAGTTACTTCTTGACCCACTGTTTGTCTTAGAGTGTGCTGTTTAACTTCCATATCTTTGTGCCTAATCTGGTTCTCTGGCCTTCACTGATTTCCAGTTTCATTCCATTGTGGTCAGAGAAAATTCTCCATATAATCTCAATCATTCTGAATTCATTGAGATTTTTTCTGTGGCCTAGCATGTGGTATATCTTGGAGTATGATCCATGTGCACTTGAGAAGAATATATATCCCACTGTATTTGGGTGTAGTGTTCTCTATATTTTTAAGTCGAGATCCTCTAATGTATTAACCAAAGTCTTTTGTTTCTTTTCTGATTCTTTGTTGAGATGTTCTGTCTAATGGTTATAATAGTGAATTAAAGTTCCCCACTATAATTGTAGAGATTTCCAGTGATTGCCTCATGTATTTGAGGATCCCCATTAGGTGTGTAATGTTTATGATTGTTCTTTCTTCTTGAAAGATTACCCTTTTCACTAATATATATTGTCCATCTTTGTCTCTTACAATAGTTTTGCATTTAAAATCTATTTTGTCTAATATTTTCCAATATAGCTTTTCCTGCCCTTTTTGGCTATAGTTTGCTTGTAAGATTGTTTTCCAGTCATTCACTTTCAGCCTCCTTGAATCCCTGGGTCTAAGGTGGGTTTCTTGTTGACAACATAGAGATGGGTCATATTTCCTAACCCATTCTGCCAATCTGTACCTCTTGACTGGTGAGTTTAATCCATTAACATTCAGTGTTATTACTCTTAAGGAATTACTTATATTAGCCATATTTTCTTTGGGTTTATGTATGTCATATGTTGTTTTTATTTCTTTTTGTCTTTTTAGTTGTTCTTACACTCTCCTCCAACTGTCTTTTTCCTGCTTTTTTTCCTTTCAACTTTCAGAACTCCCTTTAGTATTTTTTGAAGGGCAGGTTTCTTATTGGCATACTGTCTTAATTTATGTTTATCTGTGAATATTTTGAACTCTCCATCATTTTTGAATGCCAGCTTTTCTGGATAGAAAATTCTTGGCTGGAAGTTTTTTCTTTTAGTACCTTAACTATGTCATACCACTGCCTTCTTGACTTCATAGTTTCAGATGAGAAATCAGCACATAATCTTATTGAGCTTACCTTGTATGTGATGGTTCTCTTTTCTCTAGCTGCTTTCAGTATTTTCTCTATGTCTTGAGCATTGGACAATTTGATGAGTATATGTATCTTGGAGTAGTCCTGTTAGGGTTTATTCTGTTTGGGGTGTGCTGTGCTTCCTGGACTTGTACATCCATTTCCCTCACTAAGGTGGGGGAGTTTTCAGCCATTTTTTTTCCTCCAACACTCCTTCTTTACTCTTTCCCTTTTCTTCTCACTCTGGGATGCCTATAATGTGTATGCTTGTGCATTTTGTGTTATCATTCAAATCCCTTAGTCCTTGCTGGATTTCTTCTATCTTTTTATATGTCTGTTCTACTATCTGTTTGATTTCAGATGTACTGTCTTCCACATCACTAATTCGTTTCCCCACCTGTTCAAATCTACTGTTATGTGCTTCCAGTGTCTTTTTGATTTCTTGGATTGTGCCATTCATCACCATCATATATGTTATCTTTTAATGTGTATTTGCAATTTCTTCAGTATGTTCTCCTAGTGTCTTCTTAATATCCTTAATCTCTTTCTTCACTTCATTAAGTTGGACCAGGATATTTGTTTGGTCAGCTTTGATTAGTTGTTCAATAATCAGCACCCCTTCCCATTTTTTAGTTTATTCATTGGGCTGGGCCATGCCTTCCTGTTTCTTACTATGGTTTGTAATTTTTTGTTGTCCTCTAATCACCTTTTTATCTTGATAAGTGTATTCAGTTGATTAGCTTCTTTCTTTACTCTATGGTTTTATTTAATTGCTGACTTTTTTTGTGTTAAGTTTTCTGTTTGATACTTTGTTCTTCTTATTCTATTTCATTGCTATTACCTATGTCCCTTGGAGGAAAAAATTGGGGCCAAAGAAAGTGAAAGAGGTAAGAAAAGTAAAAAGATAATAGTAATAATAATAGTAATTGCTAGAAGAGGAACATTTTAAGACCTTGGAAAATGAGCATTTAACTCATAAGCAGTGTAGAGTAATAGGAATATTAAACTGGGGTACCAACAATGATATGGGAAACCAAATAGAGAACAATATATAAGCTGAATTTAAAGGCTAGTATGATGAGGAGAGAGAAAAAAAGAAAAAAGTTAGTAAAAGAAAGAAAACAGGATAGATGAGGTAGAAATAAAAACCAGAAAAATTGGGGACTAAACCAAGAGAGTTGGAATATAATAACAAGAACAGAAAGCAGAAGATAGAATGATGAGGGAAGGAAAAGAGATAGCCTTGGTATTAAAAATCGATATACACAGAAAAGGGGAAATAAAGGAAGAGGAAACACAGTAACCAAGAATCACACCAGCAGCACCGTGAGTGATTTATCTCTTCATCCAGCTCCCTCCAGATCAATACCCTGAAGCCTCCTACTCTGTGTGTTCCCAAAACAGCTCACTCGGGCAGAATCTTGCTCCCACTCAGCTGTTTTTGTGAGAGAGATCTGCCTATGTTCCTTTGAAAGAAAAAAAATTAGGACCAGATGAAAGGAAAGAGGTAGGAAGACAAAAAGAATAATAGTAATGGCAACAGTAAAAGGTAGGAGAGCAAATGTACAAGACCTAGGAAATTGAAAAAGCAACGTGAGTGAGAAGCACAGAGGAATACAATTAGGAAAGTGGAATAGAAACAATGAAACAAGAAACAGAATAGAGAAACAAATACATATAGAATGAATTAAAATGCTGGAAAGGTGAGAAGAGGGAAAAAGAAAACACAGAAGAGAGAAGGAAAATAGTTTTAATAAAGAGAAAGTATACAGAGAATAAGGGAGAGAGGGAGAAATACAAACAATAAAAACTGGAGACCAAATAAAAGAGGTGGAATGAAAGAACAACAATGGAAAACAAAAGATATAAAGATGAAGGAGTGAAAAGAAATAGTGTAGGTAGAATACATCAGTTACCAAAAGAATAAAAGAAAGAAAAATAAAAATAAACAAGCAGAGAAAGAAAGGGAGGGTATACAAAAGAAGCAATAAACAAGACAGCAGCAACTCATTTTTGAAAAAAAGGAAACAGAAGAAAAGAAATAAACACAGAAAAACAGCCTTCTTTTTTAGACTCCTAAGGATCTTCTCAGGCTGCTGGTTTTCCTCAATCACTCACCCTGCAGCCTGCCCTCTGCAGGTTTTGAACTGGGTTTTAGTGAGTAAAGGAAGGGAAATAAAAGAAAATGAACTTAAAAAAAAAAAGACATCCAATAAAAGCTAATACAAAGAAAATGTCTATATGTTCCCTGTCACAAAGTTTCAGCTGGATGGGTGATAACCTGGTGGATCTCTTCTAAAGGAATTGCCAGGAATTGAACCAGGGATCTCATATATGTTAGGTAGGAATTCTCCCACTGAGCTATTCTGAGTCCTTAGTTTAATTAACCTTTCAGAAGGCTATCCGCCCCTTTTCCCTTGGGCAAGTTAGATTCCCTGAAGTCAGCTGGAGTGGTGCTGATCACAGCCTGTCTCTGCCTCCTCACTGATGTAATTCCTTTCTTTACCTAGGTGGCTGGGCATGACCACCAGCCTGAGACAATCCCACTCCCCTCTCCCTGACAAGTCAGGATCTCTTCCAATATTCAAGGGGGGCCCAGCTGGCTAAACTTGCTGCAAAAAATCACTGTCCACTCTCCCAGACTCTTCTTCCTTGCAGGAATCACTCCCATTTTGGAGCAGGGTTCCAGGGTCTCCACCTAGTCTGTCTGCCCTGAGGGCTGGGTATGTGTGCCCCTTCCAGCCACTGAGGTAAGCAACCCCCAGTTATTCCTGGCTTCCCTATCTGTCCAGTACCCTCCTAGATGACTCAGGGCACCTTCCCATGGAGGTAGATGTCTGCTCTACTCTCAGTTAGATACAATTCTCCAGGAGTTTTACTCTTGCTTAATATCTTGGGGATGGGGGAGGAGAGCCCTTCCTGGCAGCCGGGAGGTTTAATAACTCACAATTACTTGTTTTGGCTTCTTTGTGTCTCTGACCCTTGCTCTTCTGGGAGTTGGTAAGCAGTGTGCTGGTTTGCTATGCCCCAAAGCAGGTCCCCATATCAGCCTCTGGCTTTTTCTTTGTTGTTTTAGTGAGAGGTAAGGTTTATATGTCTAACCCATTGGCCATTTTCCCATAATCCCCCCAGGGTGGGTCTTAATCCTCTCACTAAAGTCCTTTATAAATGGGATGAATATACAGAGGAAGAAGGCCACAGAAACAAACAGAAAACCCCAGAGGCTCATGAGAAAGTCCCCAAGGCTGGAGGTTGGAAAAGGCAGAGTGCAGAGGCATGGAGAGAGGAACTCATAGAAGCTGAGAGAGAAAGCCAAAGACAGAGGTACCAGCAGCTGAAAGCAATGGAACGCAGAGGAGAAGGCAAAGACCAGTGTAGCAGTTTGGCATTGTTTATGAATTCCAAAAATAAATATTGGGTTATGTTTGTAAACTGGCCTGTTCCTCTGAGCATATTAGATTGTATTAGATTCAGAGGTTTCACTTTTACTTGATTAAATTATGATCAATGTCATCTAATATTGTAATAGGGAGCAGGGACTCACAAAGAAAATGGCACAGAGAAGGAGAATACAGGGGAAGAGCAACAGCTCATTAGACATGATCCTGCTGCCCTGGGAGGAGAGGTGAGTCTGGTAGTCTACAGCTAACCTTGTGAAGAGAAACAGAGCCCCAGAAAGAGATGAGCCCCAGGAAGAGAGACAAGCCTTATGCTTGCCTTCAGCTGACCAGAAGGAGCTGATACCATGGAACCTTAGGAGGAAGAGGAAAGCTGAGCCTGCGCAGAGACTGGCAGTCATCTTGTTCCAACATGTGCCAATAGACTTTGGTGAGGGAAGTAATGTATGCTTTATGACCTTGTGACTGTAAGCTTCTACCCCAAATAAATACCAACAGATTTCTAGTACTTTGTATCAGCACCCCTTTGGCTAACTAAGGCAACTGGCAAACACTGCCTTTGTACCCTGACATGTGAAAGGAGCCTAGGGTCACCAGCAGCCGATCTTCAGGGAGAGAGCTTTGCCTCATGCATTGATTTGGACATTGTTCTCAGCCTAAGAACTATAAGCTTAGATCTCAATAAATCCCCATTGTAAAAGACAACCCGTTTCTGGTATATAGCCTTGGCAGCTTTTACCAAACTAAGACACCAGGTGAGGTTGGTTTCCTGCAGTAGAAATGGAAATTTTCTCTTCTGACTACAGAAATCATCATTTTTCTTTTCAAAGCCTTCAAGTGGCTTTGGATGAGTCTTCTCTCATTGTTGAAGGCAATCACCTCAATTGAATGTAGATGTAATTATCCATAGATGCAATCAACTTACTGATGATTTAAGCCGACAAAATGTCATCGCAGTAACAATCAGGCCACTGCATCCTTTACTAACAACTGGAGACCAAAATCTGGCCAAGGTGATACATGAACTTAACCATCACAGAGGCTGTCATGCAGCCACAATCCATTTTAAGTTTTCACACACATACCAAGCCTACCCATCCTTAAACCACATTTGAGTATTTTATCCCTCCTTAAGTTTGTTGAACAATACCCCAATATGATCACAGATACAAGCTGCATGGTGGACACTGGTGAAACAATGATGAGTAGCATGAATGTCTCAAGTACCTGCCCATACAACTTTCATATACCTTCTACTCTTGTATGGTCTTGCACTGGATATACACTTTTTATCTTACTGTGGATTGCTGACAGCCCATCTGACTTTGTGATTTGGCATGTCCAACAGAACCCAGCTCATACCAGGAAATTCAGGGTACATACTTATTTGGAGTCCCATTGTCAATAATTCTTTTTCACCCAGGGCCCAGTAACACATTAGGAGCACATAGGCAGGTGGCATGGCCTTGCTTAAAACCCCCAAAAGCCTGCTCAGTATTTCTCATTCTAGGGTTTGCCAAAGATTCTACAGTGTATTTTTTCCTGCAAGTAACACCTCCACAGAGAGTATAAACCTAGGGTGTGCCTGATGTTAAGACCAGAATGATGCCTTGTGCTTGCACCACAGGCTGAGCCTGTAGCAAGATCATTCCTTGGCTTAGGGCCCTACTGAAAGCTGGCTACCTTCAATATCACCTAGTATACAGACAAGAGTGGTATCTGTAGGTGTGAAATATTTACATCAAAAGCAAAAGAGGAAATCTGTGTAAGATGGCAGAGTAGGGAATTCCAGGACTCAGTACGTCAACCAAAACAGCTCTTAAACAGACAGGAACTGTCTGAAACATCTACTTTGAAACCCCAGTGCCAGAAGAACTCTGTATAGCATCCAAGGAAGAACAGGAGGAAGAGGCTGATAAATTAGGGTAAAAAAAAAAAAAAACAAAACTAAATTGTTCTCTCCAAATGGCAGCTACCAGTGCCCATCCCCTATGTTCACTGCAGGCAGCTGTGGGGTCAAGTCCCTTGCTACCTGCTGGTGACAGGAGGAAAAGTAGCAATCTTATTACCCAAGAACAAAGATTGGCATGACCAATCACTGACCACAGCTTTTGATTAGAGAATTCCAATAGCTGGGTCTTGGCTTTGAGGGCAGCTATTATTCCAAGATGACCCAGACAAATGCAGCAGCAGCCATACATTCAGCATTCCTCTGACAGGGGCAGAGGTGGTGGAGTGCTTCCTAAGGCCTCCAGGAGAAAGTTAGCTGAAGCGCTGCATTTTCTGGGAAGGCCAGAAAAGCTCAGCTTTGGAAAGCAATTGGAGAAGCTTGTGGTGCTCTTCCTGGTGCCTTCCTCACAGCATTTTGGAGCCAATCTGTGCCCCCTTTATAGGACACTTACCTTGATTGGTCTGGGAAAGACTGACTTGGGAGAGTCCTCCCCAGGATGAATATCCTCCAATAATTTGCCCCACAGGCAAAGGCAGCATGAGAAAAGGAAGGGAGTATAAAAAACTATAGAGGTGAACAGTCTGGGAGAAAAGACCTGCCAGCTTCAAATACCTGGGAGAGGGTGGTCAGTCTCTTGGGAAACAAAGGGGACAACAAAACTCCTATAAACAAGGGAACTCAAAAACAACTAACAAGCAAAAGCCCAGGAAAATACAGGGTCCCAGGAAGTCAGGGAAAACCCTGAACACTGTATTTGCCTGGGCAGGCCTTCCTGATATGAAGGCTGAAGCTCAAAATTTCTGTTTCATCCTCAACTGGTTATAAAACCAAGAAACAAACAAACCATGGAGTAAATCCCAGCATTAACATTTTAAAACATTAAAATGTACACTGTGGCTGTCCTGATTTTGTGATAATCAGGGTAGGCTAAACATCTGCTATATTAGAAACCATGCATGTGTCCCCAGAACTAGTTTTTCTCCCTAGGTCTGGCTTTTAGAATGCTGGTGATAAACCAAGCCTGATTTATTATATGACCAACCTGTATGGGAAATGACTGTAACTCTAGGTATCTTTGGTCAACATTAAGAGATATAGCAGGGGGGCAGATGTGGCTCAAATGGTTGGGCCATTTGAGCCACATCCATTTGATCCATCTCCCATATGGAGGGACCTGGGTTTGATCCCTGGGACCTCCTAGTAAAAATTAAAAAAAAAAAGAAAAATATAGAAGGCATGCAGGCCACCAGGCCCTGTGCATGGGTGAGCCCCCCCCCCCAGGCCCCTTGTGTGGGTGTGCCATCAGGCTCTGCATGCAGGTGCACCGCCAGGCCCCACTGAGCCACACAGCAAGATGATGACCTAATAGGATAGTGACACAAGGGAGAGCCAAGATGAGGCGCACCGAAAAAACAGGAACTAAGGTGGCGCAGGTGATAGGATGCCTCTCTCCCACATCAGGGTTTCCCAAGGATTGAATCCCAGTGAAGACAGAGGAGAAGGATGAGAAGAGAGGGCAGGAAACAGACACAGAGAATTGTCCAGCTAATGGACAGAAAAACAGGAAAAATGGGGGCTTAAGGAGATGAATAAAGTACAAAGAAAGAAGTAAAGGATATCTAGAAAACAATGAATGAATATGACAAGAGTCAAAATAAGGAGAATTTTTAAAAAAGGAAACACACAGAACTATTGGGGTTGAAAACCATAATAACTTGACATGAAAAATTTCCAGAAGGGTTTCAAGAGCAGATTGGAGGTGACTGAAGGAGGAATCAGTAAACTTCAAGACAAGACACTTGAACAGAGTTAGGCTTAGGAGCAGGAAAAAAATAAATAGAATAAGCCAAAATAGCCTGAGACAGCTATGGGACACCATCAAGTGCACCAATACATGAATTATGGAAATCCCAGAAGAAGAAGAGAGAAAGTGTCAGAAGGAAAAAATGACAGAGAACTTTTCCAAATTAGTGAAAGACATTAATAAACACATCCAAGAAGCTGAGAGAACGGCAAACAAGATAAACATGAAGAAAAGTACACCCTGCCCATTACTAATTACCCTATCAAATGCAAAAGACAAAGAAAATGTTCTGAAAGCTGCAAGATAAAATCAAAGTGTTCTGTACAAAGGAGTCTCAAATAGATTGAATAACAATTTCTCATCAGAAACAATGGAGACAAGAAGGCAGTGGATTAAAATAAAGTGCGGAAGGAAAACAACTGCCAGCCAAGAATTTTACACCTAGTGATATAATCTTTTAAAAATGAAATAGAGATGAAAACATACCAGGTTTTCAAAAAACTGAAGAAGAAGTTCATAAAAAAACTACCTCCCTTATAAGCAATGCTAAATGAAATTCTTCAGTTTGAGGAAAAGTCCCTAGACTGATTCAAAACAGCATAAAGAAATAAAGACCTACATTAAGGTAACCACTTGGGTAATTATAAATGCCAGTATTATTATACTGTATTCTTAGGTATATGACTCCACTTCTTACAAATTATAAGTGCTGAAATGAAAATGCATAAAAGGTAATGATAAATCTAGGTTTTGGGACACACAATTATACAAAGTTGTAAGTGGTAACAAGTCCAAAAAATGTAGGGGGACAGAGGGGCATAGGAAAAGCATATGAACATGCTATTAGGGCCCAGCTAGATAGCTCAGTGGATAAGAGCGCGCTGAGGTACCACATGGGAGGACCTGGGTTCGGTTCCCGGGGACCTCTCTGAGCGGGCAGACGGCCTTGAGAAAGGCAAGCTGCCGTGGGCGGGGCAGAGCCGCCGTGGGCAAGGCAAAAAGCCTCCACGGGCAGGGCAGAGCCCCCACGGGCATGGCAAAGTCACCTGTGAAAAAGCGGAGCTGCTGCCTGCGAAGCGGAAGCTGGCAGCCCGCAAAAACATGGAGGACTGCTGCCCGCAAAACATGGAGCGGAGCCGCCTGTGAAAATGGAATGGAGTCACCCTCGAACGGAATGAGCTGCCACCACGGAGGGCCGACTCGGTGCGTCCCCGCAAAGACGGGGGGAGACAAGAAGCAGACATAGAAAAACACAGAAGAATGGACACACAGCAAGAGCAAGCAGAAAGGGAGGGGGGGATATGTAATAAATAAATAAAAAATAAATCTTAAAAAAAAATGAACATGATATTAAAGTTAAGTTGGTTTCAAACCAAATATTTCTGATATATATTTAGGAGGTTAAATTTTAGCCCCATACTGACCACAAGGAAAACAGATGAAAAATATATACAGATAGAAATGAGAAGACACTCAATAAGGGACAAAATCAAATATCAATAAGCCTTTAACAGAAGTGAGTGACAAAAAAGGTATAAGACTTACAAAGGAGAATTCTGGGAAGATGGCATCAGAATAGGTAGGCAGGATTCAATTCTCTCACAAAAACAAATGCAGGAAGTTCAAAAAGCTGACTGAGGGGCCTGCTTTGGGCCTGTGCAGACCAGGAGAGTGCTGTGCACCCCCCCTCCCCCAGGAGGATGAAGGACAGAGAGAGGAAGAAGCCAAAATGAAAATGGGGAGTTACTAACCCCCAAAGCTGGGAGCGGCACCCACCCCCACCCTTAAGGCAAACAGCCAGGGTAAAATCCATGGCTCACTGCAGCCAACTGAGAGGGGAACAGATGTCTTCCTACCTGGGAAGAGGGAGGCTGTGATGGAGGGTGGAAAGTGGTTTCTCTTCAGTGAATTTGGCCAGCAGAACCTGCTTTGAATCTCAGCTCTGGCCAGACCAGAAACACTGGCAAGTGGAGGTTGAAAGAGTAATCTCTGTGGAAAGATTCACCGGCATATTTCATCAGCTGGCCAGATGGAAACCTGCAAGGAAAAA
>PVKH010023675.1:0-13801 GCA_004027955.1 Chaetophractus vellerosus
GAAAGCAGAAGCTAAGCCCGGAGAGAAACGCAGCCCCGGGAACAGAGGAATCCGGAAGCCTGAACCCTGGAGACGTCGGCAGCCATCTTTCTCCAACACGTGGACTTTGGTATGGGAAGAAATTTCTGTTTGTGGCCTGGTAACTGTAAGCTTCTACCCCAAATAAATACCCTTTTGTAAAGACCGACCAATATTTGGTGTATTTCAAAAGGCACACCTTTTGCTGACCAAAACAGACAGAAACACCTTAAAGGAGATCCTACTGGCCAAATATGGGACAATTTGAGTACTGAAATACTTAGGTTCTGATTTGTAAACCATTGAAAAAATAGGAATCCATATGATCATACTGCTATCAAATGAATAAATGACGGGGGCCGGCTGTAGCCCAATTGGTAGGGCACCAGTTTACCACATGGGAGGCCCCGGGTTCGGTTCCCGGGGCCTCCTTGAGCGGGCAGACCGCCTTGAGAAGGCAAACCGCCATGGGTAGGGCAAGCCGCCATGGGCAGGGCAAAGCTGCCGTGGGCAGGGCAAGCTGCCACGGGCAGGGCAAGCCACCCACGAGCAGGCAAGGCTGCCGCACGGTGAGCTGACTCGGCGGGTCGCCGCAACATGGAGGAGACAAGAAGACACAGAAGAACGCAAAAATGAACACAGCAAGAACAAGCAGAAAGGGGAGGATATATAATAAAAAATTTAAAAAACTATTAAAAAAAGGATAAATGAGGCACAAAGAAGTACTCTTTCTTAGAGTAGAAGACTGATAAATGAGCAGAGAATGGTTGAGCAAGAAGATAACAATTTTGCAGGCTTCAAAAAAAAGGTTTGTTTGGGCAAGACTCATAAATGAATGCTGAATTTGCAAGGAGGACTGAGTTCAATATGAGCAAGATATTTTTATACTTTTAAAATATCTCCTCACCAATTACATATTAGTTGTAAGGGGGGAAGTAACTATACATAGAGAAACAAGATAATACTCATGATCAAAATTAGCATCATCGCTGAGGAGCAGATTGACTTGTGCCACTAGCTGTGACACCCCTGAGGGCACTATATTTATATAGTATTCTCGTCAGAGATGTATAACATGAATCTAATCAGTAGGAAACATCAGAGAAATCCAAAATGAAAATATTCTACCTTTTTAAAAAATTGAAAAAAATAACTGGCCTGTATTCTTCAAAGGTGTCAGTATCATGAAAGACTAAGGGCAGTGGAGAAACTGTTGCAGATTAAAGAAGACTAAAGAGACCTAACAATTAAATGTGATATATGATCCTTAACTTGAGAGAAAAGAAAATTGGGACAATCATTGGGAAGAGTGACAATATTGGAATATGTATATATATTAAAGTGGGTGTGGCAATATTAAATTTTCTTAATTTGATAATTATACTGTGTTTATGTAAAAGAATATTCTTGTTATTTGGAAATACACACTGGAATATTAAGGAGTAGAGGGGCATGATATATGTAACCTACTCAGAAAAGATAAATGATAGGAGTAAAATAAAGAGAATGCTGAAGAAACTGCTGAATTTGTATAAAAAGTATATGGAAGTTTTCTGTTGTATTCTTACCAGTGTAAGTTTGAAATTTCAAAGTTTAAATTATGTGTGTGTGTATGTATGTGTGTGTGTGTGTATATATATATATAAGGAATCATTTGAATACATATATGAGGAATCAAGCATTTATGTTTCTTTTCCTATCTGACTGTACCACTGAATAATCAGAATAGATAAAAGAAATTTTATCTTTATGGAAATAACCCATCAAATAAATGAAGAAGCAAATTTACAACTCACCAGTCATTAATGGATGCTAGTATTACAGAAAGAAAGCCAGCCATTTATGTTCTTTCTGATGGAAGAACACAATACCATCTATGGAACAGTCTTGCAAAAAACAACAAACCTCAATGTGAACAAGCCTCTAGATCAAAGTACCAAGCTATAGGAAATATAGATGACACCACATAGATGCTATCAGTGAATCCAGATTATGGGAAGCTACAAGAAAAAAATCCCTGGATTGTTTAAATAAATAAATTGTAAGGAAAAAATGATGGAAAGAGAATCAATAGATTGAAATACACTTAAGCATATCAAGAATTTTCAGTATATCTACCTTATTTGGGTCTGATTCAAACAAAGTTAAAAATATGAGGCAATTTGAAATTTGAACACTGACCAGATATTCAAGGATATTAAGAAATTGTGTATAATATTATGCTTTTAACAAAAGATGAGCCCTTATCTTTTAGAGATATCTACTGAAATATTTATAGGTGAATGGATATAATGTCTGAGATTTGCTTCCACATAATATGGAGGAGGAATGGATGGGGGTTTAATGAAAAAAGACTGCCATAATTGAAAATAGTTGAAGCCAGTTTCCATGGGCATGGGATTTCATTATACAGTTCTGTGTCATTTTAAATATATTTAAAATTTTCATAATAAAAAGTTTACATATTTAAAAAGAATAGAGGGAAGCAGATGTGGCTCAACCAGTTGGCCACCCGCCAACCACATGGGAGGTCCCAGGTTTGGGTCTCAGTGCCTCCTAAAAGAAGACAAGCAGACTCTGCCGCTGCAATGAGCTAGACTCCACCTCTGCAGCAACGAGCAGATGCCACAAGCCAACAGACGCTGCAGCCCACGGAGAGGAGATATGGCTCAGGCCATTGGGCATTCACCTCTCATGTGGGAGGTCCCGGGTTCAGTTCCTGGTACCTCCTGGAGAAGGCCAGCAAACAGTGAGCAGACAGTTGAGAGAACCATCTGGGGGAGGGGGGAAATAAAGAAAGAAAAACAGAGTAAACAAACAAATCTTTAAAAAAAAAAAAGGAATAGAAAACATATTTTGTTATATATCTACAATTTTCCCTTTCAGACCCACTCAGTACCTGTCATATGGGTCAGTAGGAGGCCAACCAATACAGCTTTGCCCTATGGCTTCTCATTGGGTTTATCTGAGAGAAGGCACTAGCGGGAGATCCGGAGAAGGGAAGAAGAGTAAGGTTGGAGTATTTAGATCCCTTGCATCAACCTTCTCCCAAAGGCCACATTTTCTGTCAGCTATACGTAAAGCTCTCGCTCTCTGACATGCTCCATCTCTATCTCTGTGTGTCTCTCTCTCACTTTGGGGAACTGTTGCCTCCCCTTGCCCTTCAGGTCAAAGAGATAGTAGTAGCTCCCCACTGTTACCAGCCCTGCAGTATGGCATCCTCTTTGTTACTTTTCCTAAGCCCTCCTTAGAGGGCTTAGGAAAAGTAACAACATGTTCATCCATGTTGTAGCTTGTATCAGGACTTCATTCCTTTTTATGGCCAAATAATTTTCCATTGTAAAGATATACCACATTGCATCTACCCATTCATCAGTTGATAAACATTTTGGTTGTTTCCAGCTTTTCACTATGATGAATAATGCTGCTATAAATATTCATGTACAACTTTCTGTGTGGACATAACATTTCTCTTGGGTATATACCTAGGAGTGGAACTACTAGGTCTTATGCTAACTCTATGTTTAGTCATTTGAGGAACTCCCAGACTGTTTTCCAAAGCAGTTACACCATATTACATTCCCACTAGCAGTGTATGAGGGTTGTGACTTTTCCACCAATACTTCTTATCCATCTTTTTTATTCTAGCCATATAGTGAGTATGAAGTGGTATATCAAGTGGTTTTAATTTGCATTTCTCTGATGACTAATGATGCTAAGCATCTTTTCAGGGGGTTATTGGCCATTTGTAGAACTTCCATAGAGAAATGTCAACCTCCTTTGCCCATTTTTTAAATTGAGCAATTTGTCTTCTTATTGTTGAGTTGTAAGAGTTTTTACTGCATTCTGTATACAACTACCTTATCAGATATCTGATTTTCAAATATTTTCTCCCATTCTGTTAGTTGTCTTTTCACTTTTTATTTAAAGCACAAAAGTTGTTTTTTTTTTATTTTGGTGAAGTCCAGTTTATATTTTCTTTTGTTATCCATGCTTTTTGTGTGATAGCTAAGAATACTTTGCCAAATCCAAGGTCATGAAAGTTTAGGTCTTTCATTTTGAGTTGATTTTTGTGTATGGTGTGAGATGGGGGCTCCAAGTCCATTTTTAATTTGTGGTAACATATATACAACACAAAATTTCCCATTTTAATCACTTTCAAGTATACAATTCAGTGGTATTAATTACATTCACAATGTTGCGATAACATCACCAAAATCCATTACCAGAATTTTTCATCACCACAAATAAAAATTCCATAGCCATTAAGCATTAACTACCCATTCCACTTCACCCCCACCACCCCTGCTAACCCGTAATCTACTGTTTCTGTGAACTTGTATAGTCTAAAATTTCATATAAGGGAAATAATATATCTGTCCCTTTGTATCTGGCTTATTTCATTCAACATGTTGTCTTCAAGGTTCATTCATTCATGTCATAGCATATATCAGAATTTCATTCCTTTTTAGGGCTGTGCTAAATAATATTCCATAGTATGTATATGCCACATTTTGTTTGTCCATTCATCTGTTGTGAAGTAACTCTGGTTCCTTTCACCTTTTGGCTATTCTGAATATGCTGCTATGAACATTGGTATACAAATACCTGTTTCAGGCCCTGATTTATGTTCTTTTGGATTTATACTGAGATGTGGAATTGCTGAGTCATATAGTAATTATACATTCAACTTTTCTGAGGAAACACCAAACAGTTTTCCACGTGGGTGCACCATTTTACATTCCCATCAGCAGTGTATATGGGTTCCTTTTTCTGTGCGTCCTTGTCAGCACTGTTTTCTGTTGTTGTTGTTGTTTTTAAAATAATACCCATTCTAGTAGTATTTCTCTGTGGTTTCTATTCGCTTTCCCTAATGGTTAATGATGCTGAACATCTTTTCAATGTGCTTATTGGCCATATGTATATATTCTTTGGAGAAATGCCTATTCTAGTCTTTTGCCCATTTTTATTGGGTTGTTTGTCTTTTTGTTGTTGAGCTATAGGGTTTTTTTATATATTCTGGATATTAAACCTTTATTGAATATGTTGTATCCAAATATGTTCTCATATTGTGTAGGTTGCTTTTTTATTTTAATGATAAAGTTCTTTTAGGCACAGAAGTTTTTAATTTTGATGAAGTTCCATTTATCTATTTTTCCTTTTGTTGTTCATGCTTTTAGAGTAAAGTCTAAGAATCCTTGGCCTAATACCAGGTCCTGAAGAGAAGTCCCTATGTTTTCTTCTAAGATTTTATATTATAAGTTCTTATATGTAGTTTGTTGATCCATTTTGAGTTCATTTTTTATAAGGTAGGAGAAACAGGTCCACTTTCACTCTTTTGCATGTGGATTTCCAGTTTTCTAGCACTATTAGTTGAAGAGACTGTTCTTTCCCTGTTGCGTAGACTTTGCACCCTTGTCAAAAATCAGTTGGCTTGAGGACCGGCCATATAGCCCAGTGGATAAGGACGCCGTTATACCACATGGGATTCGGTTCCTGGGGACCTCTCCTAGTGGGCAGACCGCCTTGAGAAGGGCAAGCCGCCATGGGCAGGCAGAGCCTCCATGCACAGGGCAAAAAGCTGCCACGGACAGGGCAAAGCCGCCACGGGCAAGGCAGGTCGCCCGTGAATGGAGCACAGCCAGCCACCCGCGAACTGAAGCAGAGCCGGCCGTGAATGGAAGCAGAAGCCGCGCACATGCGGGGCAAAGCCGCCTGTGCAGTGACCGGTCTCAGCGCGCCGCTGCAACTGGGGGGAGACAAAGCAGACAGAGAGGAACACAGGAATGGACACACAGCAAGAGCAAGCAGAAGGGGGGGGAGATATGTAATAAATAAAAAATAAATAAATCTTTTAAAAAAAATCAGTTGGCTTGAAAAGAATTGTGGGAAGATGGCATTGGATTAGACAGGCAGAGCTCAGCTCACAAAAACAATGGAGGGAACCGGCTGTGGCTCAATTGGTTGGGCTCCGGTTTACCACATGGGGGGCCCTGGGTTTGGTTCCCGGGGCCTCCTGGTGAAGGCAAGCCGCCGCGTGGTGAGCTGACTCAGTGGGATGACCCAGCAGGGGGAGACAAGCAGACACAGAAAAGTGCAAAGCAAATGAACACAGCAAGCACAAGCAGCAAGGGGGGGGGTGATATATAAATAAATAAAAATAAATCTTTAAAAAAACAAAAAAAAAACCCATAGTTGTAAGTAACACCACTTTCTAAAAAAAAAAAAAATGGAAAAAGAAGCTGTCCAAGGGACCTATTTTGGGGGTCAGCAGACCAGGATAGTGCTTCACAACTCCCAGGAGGGTGAGGGACAGAGAGACAAAGAACCCAAAATGATAAATGTGATTTACTAAATCCCACAGCAGCCAGAAAGACTCCCCCTCCCCCATCCCCAAGATATTAAGAAGGGGTAAAACCTGTGGCTCACTGCAGCTGACTGAGAGAGGAACAGACATCTTCCTCCCTGTCAGCTGTTACAAGGAAAAAGGGAGGGGGAGTCAGGGGACTTTTCTTCAGTGAATTCAGCCAGCAAAGCCAGCTTTCAATCTTGGATCTGGCCAGACCAAAACAAAAGAAAACGAAGAGTTCCTCTCCATGGAAATGTACATCGACAAGCACCATCTGCTGGCCAGTCTGGACATTGCATGGACAAGAACTGCTTTGGGGCTCTCTGCTCTTGAAAGCCTGGGAGAAAATCTGAGCCCTTTAAGTGAGTCCCTGGCACTATTTTGATAACTTAAGACTTAGAATAAGTTGAGCCAAATATCAAAGAAGAGCTGTGAAAAATAAATTGGCAATAGAGAGAAATTGGACATCAGAATAAATTGACCAACCTATTCAAATGCCTAGACATCAGCAAAAATTTACAAGCCATATTGGGAAACAGGAAGAGATAACCCAACTAAAATGACAATTCAAATATCCTGAAGAGATGCAGGATTTAAGACAATCAATGATAATCACACAACTCTCCTATATTAATTTAAAGAATTGAAAGAAAATATGACTAAAGAGATAAAGGATATTAAGAAGACACTGGGGAACTGGCTGTAGCTCAATTGGTAGGGCTCCAGTTTACCACATGGGAGGCCCTGGGTTCAGTTCCCGGGGCCTCCTCGAGCAGGCAGACCGCCTCAAGAAGGCAAGCTGCCGCGAGCAGATAGGCTGCTGCGTGGTGAGCTGACTCGGCGGGATGCTGCAGCAGGGGGAGACAAGGAGACACAGAAGAACGCAAAAAAAAAAAAAAAAGCAAAGTGAACAAAGCAAGAACAAGCAGCAAGGGGGGGATATATAAATAAATAAAATAAATCTTAAAAAAAAAGAAGACACTGGGTAAGCATAAATAACAATTTGAAAATCTGCAAAGATAAGTAACAGACCTTATGGGAATGAAAGACATGATGGATGAGAAAAAACCATTAGAGGCACATAAGAGCAGATCTGAATTGCTTGAAGACAGAATTAGTGATTTCAGAGAAAGAACATCTGAACTGGAAAAGACAGGAGAACAGAAAGAGAAGCAAATGGAAAAAATGGAACAAGGTCTCAGGGAATTGAATGACAACGTAATGCACAAACATACACATTATTGGTGTCCCAGAAGGAGAAGAGAATGGAAACACGACAGAAAGAATATTTGAGGAAATAATGACTGAAAACTTCCCAACCCTTAGGATAAACATAAATATCAATATCCAAGAAGGACCACACACCCCAAACAGAATAAATCTAAATAGACCTGCCCCAAGAACCTACTATTCAGAATGACAAATATCAGAGATAAAGAGAGGATTCAGAAAGCAGCAAGAGAAAAGAAAAGCATCACATACAAGGGAACCACAATAAGATTAAGTGTTGACCTCTCATCAGAAACCATGGAGAGGAGAAAAAAAAATGGTATGATGTCTTTAAGGTACGGAAAAAGAAAAACTGCCAGCCAAGAATTCTGTATCTGGCAAAGCTGTCCTTCAAAAATGAGTGAGTTCAAAGTCTTCGCAAATGAAAACTGATAGAATATGATACAAAAAGACCAGAATTACAAGAGATACTAAAGGGAGTGCTGCAGTCTAAAAGGAGAAAACAAGGGTGAGAGACTTAGAGAAGAGTATAGAAATGAGATTATTAGCAAGGATAAATGAAAGGGTGAAAAGACAGACAATAATACAATATGACAACACACAGCCAAAGGACCAATACATGAAGTAAGTAATGCCTTTACAGTAATAACACTGAATGATAATGGCTTAAACTACCCAATCAAAAGACATAGACTGATAAAATGGATTTAAAAAAATATGAGCCATCTATATGCTGACTCACCTCAGAGGTAAGGACACAACCAGGTTAAAAGTGAAGGGCTGGAAAAAAGTATTTCATGGAAATAGTAACCCAAAAAAAGCTGGAGTAGCAATACTAATATTGGACAAAATAGATTTTAAGTGCAAAAGTGTTATAAGGGATGAAAAATGTTTTTATATATTAATAAAAGGGGCAATTCAATAAGAAGAAATAACTATACTAAATATTTATGCACCTAACCTCAGTGCCCCTAGATACATGAGGCATGCACTGGCAAAGCTGAAGGGAGAAGTAGATGTCTCTACAATAATAGTTGGAGACCTCAATACACCACTCTCGATATTGGGTAGAACATCTGGACAGAGGAAAAAGAAACAAAGAGTTTGAATATGATGAATAAATAAGGCCTAACAGACATCTATAGATCACTGCACCCCAAAACAGCAGAACATATATTCTTTTCAAGTATCCATCTCCAAGATAGACCACATGTTGGGTCACAAGACAAGTCTCAATAAATTTAAAAAGATTGAAATTATACAAAACACTTTCTCTGATCAAAACAGAATGAAGCAGAAAATCAACAATGGATGGAAAAAGGGAAAATTCACAAATATATTGAGATTAAACAACACACTCTTCAATAATCAGTGGGTCAAAGAAGAAATTGGAAGAGAATTCAGCAAATATCTTGAGATGAATGAAAATGAGAATACAACATATCAAAACCTGTGAGACACTAAAAAAAGCAGTGCTGAGAAGGAAATTCATAGCCCTCAATGCTTACTTTAAAAAAGGAAGAAAGAGCTAAAATGAAGATCTAACTGCACACCTGGAGGAACTAGAAAAAGAACAGTGAACTAATTCCAAACCAAGCCAAAGGAAAGAAATAGTAAAGACCAGGATAGAAATAAATGAAATCGATAACAAAAATACAAAAACAAAAACAAAAAAAAACAATAGCAAGAATCAGCAAACTAAAAGTTTGTTCATTAAGAAGATCAACAAAATCAACAAACCCTTAGCTAGACTGACAAAAAAAAAGAGAAAACACAAATAAATAAAATAAAAAAATGAGAGGGGGAACATTACCACTGACTCTGCAGAAATAAAAGAGATCATAAGAGGATATTATAAACAACTATATGCCAAAAAACTAGACAATGTAGACGAGATGGACAAATTCCTAGAAACACATGAACCACCTACACTTCCCTAGAAGAAATAGTAGACCTCAACAAACCAATCACAGGGGAAGAGATTGAAACAGTCATCAAAAACCTGCTAAAGATGAAAAGCCCAAGGCCAGATGGCTTCACAGATGAATTCTACCAATCATTCAAAGATGACCTAATACCAATCTTGCTCAAGATCTTCCACAAAATTGAACATGAAAGAATGCTACCAAGGAAGAGCAGATGTGGCTCTAGTGATTGGGCTCCTACCTACCACATGGGAGGTTCATAGTTCAGTTCCTGGTGCCTCATAAAGAAGACAGCAAGCTGGTGTGACCAGCAGGCATGGCAAGCTTACACAACTAGATGACACAACAAGAGACACAAGAAGAAAACATCAAGCTGACACAACAAGATGATGCAACAAAGGACACAAGAAGAAAAACATAATGAGAGACACAAAAAATCAGGGCGCAGATGTTCCCAGTGCACCCTAAAGAGGATGAGCAGGATGGCAAGCTGACACAACAAGATGACGCAACAAGAGACACAAGAGGAAAAACATAACGAGAGACGCAACAAAGCAGGAAATGGAGGTGGCTTAAGCAATTAGGTGCCTCCCTCCCACATCAGAGGTCCTGGATTCGGTTCCTGCTGCCTCCTAAAGAAACATTGAAGATGAACAGACACAGCAAGTGCAAATAATGCGGGGATGTGGAGAGATAAATAAATAAATAAATCTTTTTTGAAAAAAGAAAGAAAGAAAGCTACCAAATTCATTCTCTGAAGCCAACATCACCCTAAAACCAAAACTAGATAAAGGTACCACAAAAAAAGAAAAGTAAAGGCCAATATCTCAAATGAATATAGATGCCAAAATCCTCAACAAAATACTAGCAAACAGAATCCAAAAGAATTATACACCACAATCAAGTGGGTTGTGTTCCAGGTATGCAAGGATGGTTCAACACAAGAAAATCAATTAGTGTAATAAACCACATCGATAAATTGAAGAAAAACAATTACATGTTCCTCTCAACTGATACAGAAAAGCAATTTAAAAAATACAGCACCCTTTCTTGATTTAAAAAAACACTCCAAAAGATAGGAATAGAAGGAAGCTTTCTCAATATGGTAAAGTGCATATACGAGAAACCTTCAGCTAGTATTGTACTCAACAGTTAAAGACTGAGAGATTTTCCACTGAAATCAGGAACAAGACAGAGATGCCCACTGTCACCATTATTATTCAATACTGTGCTAGAAGTTCTACCAAGAGCAATTAGGCTAGATGAAGAAATTAAAAGGCACACAAATAGGAAAGGAAGAACTAAAATTTTCACTATTTGCTGATGATATGATACTATATTTAGAAAAATCCCGAAAAATCTACAACAAAGTTACAAGAATTAATAGACAAGTTCAGCAAAGTGGCAGCATATTAGTCAGCAAAGGGGGTGCTGATGCAAAATACCAGGAATCTGTTGGCTTTTATAAAGGGTATTTATTTGGGGTAAAAGCTTACAGTTACAAGGCCCTAAAGAGTCCAATTCAAGGTACCACAAGAGGTACTTCCTCACCCAAAGTCTGTTGTCACATGTTGAAGCAAAATGGCAGGAGATGTCTGTGAGGGTTCAGCCTTTCTCTCTCTCTTAAGGCTCCGTGATCCCAACTCCTTCCCATCTCAGCTGTAGGATGGAGGGCTCGTTTTTTTCTGGACTCGGTTGTTCTGTTCTCTTCACAGGGTCAGCTGTAAACTATCAGAGAAATGGCTCGTCTCTCTTCCCGGGGCGCAGGATCCTCTTCCATGTCTATGGAGCTTTCTTCCTCTTTTCTCAGGTATCTGCTTCTGTGTTCTTTGTTTGAGTGTCCATTTATATAGCCCACCAAGGGGGCGGGGACTGTTATACTCTACTGATGTGGTCAAATCAAAGCCCTAGTCTTAACATAATTTAATCAAAGACATCTCACCTGAATCTAATACAATCAGAGGGGATCATGCCCAGAGGAACAGACAGGTTTGCAAACGTAATCTATATCTCTTTGTGGAATTCATAAATATCAAACTGCCACAAGCAAGATACAAGATTAATACACAAAAATCAATAGCATTTCTATATACTACTCATGTGCAATCTGAGGAGGAAATCAGAAAAAGAATTCCATGTATAATAGCAAATTAAAAAATCAAAAACTTAAGAATAAACTTAACCAAGGGCATAAAGGACCTATACTCAGAAAACCAGATAACATTACTAAAAGAAATAAAAGCTTAAATAAATGGAGGGACATTCTGTGTTCATGGATTAGAAGACTAAATATCATTAAGATGTCATTTCTACCCAAACTGATTTACAGATTCCACACAATCCCAATAAAAATCCCAAGAGCTTTTTTTTTTGCAGAAATAAAAAAGCCAATAATCTAATTTATTTGGAAGGGTAAGGGGCCCTGAATAGCCAAAAATGTCTTTAAAATAAGAACGAAGTTGGAGGATTCTCACTTCCTGACTTTAAAGCATATTCCTTAGCTACAGTGGTAAAACAGCATGATTCTGGCATAAGGACAGATTGACCAATGGAACTGAATCAAGAACTCAGAAATTTACCCTCGCATCTACAGTCAAGTGATTTTTGACGAGGCTGGTAAGCCCACCCAGTTGGGCCAGAACAGTCTATTCAACAAATGGTGCTGGGAAAATGGGTAGCCATATCCAAAAGAAAGAAAGAGGACCCCTATCTCACATCTTAGACAAAAATTAACTCAAAATGGATCAAGGACCTAAATATAAAAGTGACAACCATAAAACTCCTGGAAGAAAATGTGGGAAAACATCTTGAAGATCTTGTGGTAGGTGGTAGTTTCTTAAACCTTATACCCAGAGTACAAGTGACAAAAGAAAAAATAGATATATGGGACCTCCTTAAAATTAAACACTTTTCTACCTCAAAGGACTTTGTCAAAAGGATGAAAAGGCAGCAGATTCAATAGGAGAAAATATTTGCTATCACATATCCGATAAGGATTTAATATCCATGATATATAAAGAGATCATACAACTCAACAATAAAAGGACAAACTACCCAATATAAAAATGGGCAAAAGACTTGGGAAAAAAAAAAAGGTTATCCAAGGAAGAAATACAAATGGCGAAGAAACACATGAAACAAATGTTCAACATCACTTGTGATTAGGGAAATGCAAATCAAAACTACAATGAGATATCATTTCACACCTATTAGGATGTGGAGAGATAGGAACGCTTATTCACTGTTGGTGGGAATGTAGAATGGTACAGCCACTGTGGAGGACTGTTTGGCAGTTCCTAAGGAAGTTGAATATAGACTTGCCACGTGACCTGGCAATGCCACTACTAAGTATATACCCAGAAGAACCAAGATCAGTGGCAAAAACGGATGTCTGCACACTGATGTTCATAGCAGCATTATTCATGATAGCCAAAAGTTGGAAACAACCCAGTTGTCCATCATGATGAATGGATAAACAAATTGTGGTGTATACACACAATGAAATATTATGCAGTGGTAAAAAGAAATGAAGTCGTGAAGCATATGACAACATGGATGGACCTGGAGGACATTATGTTGCGTGAAGCAAGCCAGACATGAAAAGACAAATACTGTATGATTGCACTATTATGAACTAAATATTTTATGTAAACTCACAGAATTAATAATCAGAATACAAGTTACCAGAAAATAGAATGAGGATAGAGAATGGAAAACTGATGCTTAATCAGTGCAGAATTAGTTAAAAGGTTGTTTATAGGAAGTGGATGTGGCTCAAGTGATTGGGCTCCCGTATACCATATGGGAAGCCCCAAGTTCAATTCCCGGGGCCTCCTGGTAAAGGCAAGCCGGCCTGCACCCATGGAGAGCTGGTGGCCCACAGAGAGCTAATGCAGCAAGATGACACCAAAGGGAGACAAGCAGACACATACAAAAAAAAATGCGCAGCAAATGAACAGAGGGGGCCGGCTGTAGCCCAGTGGATAGGGCGCCGGTTCACCACATGGGAGGCCCCGGGTTCGGTTCCCGGGGACCTCTCCAAAGCGGGCAGACCACCTTGAGAAGGGCAAGCCGCCGTGGGCGAGGCAAAAAGAAATAAAAAAGCCGCCACAGGCAGGGCAAGTCAACCGTGAACGGAGCAGATCCACCCGTGAACGGAAGCGGAGCCGCCTGTGAACGGAAGCAGACCCGCCCACGAACGGAGCAGAGCCACCTGGCCTGCACGGTGACCTGGCTTGGCGCGTTGCCGCAGCGGGGGGAGACAGAGCAGACACAGAAG
>PVKH010023676.1:0-13810 GCA_004027955.1 Chaetophractus vellerosus
TATGTAGCTCTAAAGGGCAGACCCAGGAGTATTGGGTAGAAGTTAAAGGGAGGCAGGCTTCAGTTAGAAGGAAGAACCTTCTAGGATTGGGAGATATACTAAAGTGGGAATGATCATCTTGTGAGAGTCAAATGACCAGTTGCCAAGCTGTTGTAGGGGCAGTTCCTACATGGAGTGGTAGTTAGAACTCATGTCTTTCTCTCATGTATTTTACATGATGATTAAATCAGATCATTTGGGGACAATTACTTTATCATATATGAGATGGTATGCAAATTATTACTATTTCTAATCCTTCATTCCAAATAACCAGTATCTGTGTATTGCCCTCAATTTTTAAATGATGATAATGATAGTACCTTCCTCTTAGTGTTGTTGACAAGATTAAGAGGTTAATATCTACAAAGTACTGAGCCTGACATATAGTAAGCACACCATTTTTATTATAATTGCATTATTAATAATAATTTATACCATGTTTATAACCCCTCTGTCTTAGTTTCCAGGCTACTGTGAGAAATGCCACACAGTGGGTTGGCTTAAATAACTGACATTTATTGGCTCATGGTTTCAGATGCTAGAAGACTTGCTTCCTTCTGAGATCAGTAGCATTCTGGCTGGCTGGCAATCCTTGTGTTCCGTGGCTTTCCCACTACAAGGCAATGTCTTCTTTCTATTCTAGGTTCTGTCAACTTCCAGCTTCTGGCTCCTCCCTGTGGCTTTCTTTCTATAAGGCCTGCAATAATACGATTGTCCTGATTCAGTTGTCCACCCTTAACTAAAATAACATATTCAAGAGATTCTATTTACAGTGGGTTCACACCCACAGGAACGTGACTTAAGGTTAAGAACATGTTTTTCCTCGGGTACCTAACTCAATCTGCCATGCCCTCCTAGGTTAAAAACAGCATCTCCTACAGGCCTCACTACATCCCTGACATAGGCATTAGTATCTGTTACCAGTGCACAATGCTGCTATTCTTCATCTACTCATTATCTCAAAGCAAACCTGCTTGGTAATTTATGACAAAGTAGATCAATAAGCCTTCTTCCAGGTGAAGTATCTGATTGTGAGTAAAACGAAAAACGCCCATTTAATCCTGGGGTCATTGCCTTTTTTCTTGCTTCCTGACCCCTCCTGAGTACAAGGGCATGTGAAATGCTCTCTTGCAATGGTTTGGTGAGAAAGGAAACTGTGGCAGGTCCCCTTCCTTGTTCCCAAGCTGCAGGTATGTGTGATTAGAAGGAGGGGGCATGACCTGAAGTTGCTGATACTGCCCTCCAGATAGTGTATGAATCTTTGCAGAGGAAAGGGAGGTGAGTGTCAGCCCAGATTTTAATAGCATGGAGGGAAAGTCCAGGCCAGGGAATCCCTCAGACCTGCTTCCTAGTCTCAACTTGACCACTTAGGCAAGTCATTTAACTTCTCTGAGCTCAATCCCTTCATTCATAAAAGGCGGAGTGATAATGCTCACCTGTCAGGGATGCAAGGACATAACATGTAATTAAGCACTGTTGTGATGTCTGAAGGGGCCCCAGGAGAGCCAATTTTCTTCATTTTTGGTCTTTATGGTTTTCCATCATCACATCTTCCTTCATCACATCTTCCTTCACCATCTCCCTCGCTCTCTCGCTCCACCCCCAATACCAAAGAGCAGAGGAACTATTCATGTGAAGTTATGAATTGTAACTTCAACCCAAATCAACTACTGCCAGGTTCTCTAGAAACTTCCTGGGAAATAGGGGGTTTGAACAGGGCCAAAGGAAGCTTTATTTATGGCCAGCATTCATGATTCAATAAGGTTTTGGTAGAGGAACAAGCAAACACAACCAGACCTGTGCTTGAAAATTGGGATGCCTATTAAATGATGACATTTATACCAAAAGGTACAGGAGTTTCAACTTTTACAGAGAGTAAGATTTGGCCAAAGGATGGAGTAATGCCATGAGGACTTGGGACTTTGAGAGGGTCAAGTCGCAAGAATAAAACACTCAAAACAGTAAGACCACCAAAGACAAACTACCCACCTCAGCACACTACCCAGGACAATCCAAAGTAGAAGTTTTGTACTTGTACTGCCACCAGAATTTAACAAGCTACTTAATGCTTGGTGGAGCCTTGGAAAACAGATGTCACAAACTCTCATTAAACTGTCAAACACTTTCCCAGCACTTCCTCGCTCATCATAGCTGATTATCAAGATAGATAGACACACATACACATAAATATCTTGATAAGTTACTAGAAAAACCATAAAAAATACCTGACAGTTTAATGAGATTTAGGTGAAAGAAAACTCCGTATTTCAATGTTTCTGGGCAGTATGACTAATTCATCGATGTTTCAGAGAGTAGTTCTGCTTGATGACATTTTAAAAAATATCTTCATAAATTATGAGAATAAATACAATTATTGGGCACTAAAAAGGCTCAGTCTAGTAGACTGGCCATTTCACTTTCATTGGCTCAATTCAGCACTATTTCAACTTGCTCTTACTAATGATTATCCACATGCCAAGTACTGGGTCTCCAGACCGTTATCACTCAATGTAGGGCTGGCTTTATGGTAAATTAAGATGACAGCAGGTGGCCCGTGGGGTGGTGGCATCGTAGGATGTCCTAACTGAGGGGTGGTGGATCAATTCGTTGATGAATTACAGTGAAAGGGTTTCTACCAGCAAGCAACAAAGAACTTCTGTACAATCATAAAGCTAAAGAAAGAAGTTGTAATAGATGAAGTTTAAGGTCACTTTTAAATGCTGAGAGTCTAGGATTCTGAGGGGAAGAAAGAAATAAAATGGTCTGAAAAGTGATGAGCAAAATGACACTCCCAGCCTTGAGTCAATGTGTTTGAGAGATAGAAAGAGCCATTTCCAACGTGTGTACGGTACACATGCTTTCCAGATTTCTTTCGCATGGATTTACTGATGTGATACTTACAATTCCAGTATGAAATAGGCATTAAAATGACCTCATTTAGGAGGAGATTGAGGATGAGATTTACCCTAAACCACTCAGCTCACGAGCTCGGAGCTAGGACAGTTCGCTGGACTCTTTACTCCTGTGGTCTTCCTGTTGGTTCCTCCTGGGACAATTATGAAGGTGAAGTATCAGTGAACACCGTGACACGTGGCACAGCACTGAGAAAGATCAAAGAACCTCCAAAGTCCTGAGTAGATTTAAAAGGAAATAGGAAAGGAATTAGGTTATGTTGGAAGGATATTATCTGCTAATGTTTGGACTAATTATATGTGAAGGTGACAGTGATCATTGAGAGAACAAAATCCAAAAAAGCAATTAAGGAGTTAAAAATAGTCAATATTTAGTATTGCCAGACAACTTTCTAAATGTATGTTAGCTCATTCAATGCTCTTAACAATCCTAAGAAGTAGGCACTATTAACATGGCAACAGAGATACAGGGAGTTAAAACAACTGATCTGAGGCCACACACCTGAGTGGAAGAGTCAGGATCTGAACCCAGGAGTCTGACGCCAGATCCAATACTTTTGCTATCATGCTATGCTGATATGAGATTTTGAGGATAAGCAGAGAAAGTAACAGTAACACACAAATGAGAAGTATCTGCCACACCAGGGCAGGTGAGGGAAGGCTTCCCAGAAGAGAAGAAGCATGAATGAGGCAAACTATTTTTCATATACTGCTAGATGATCTTGTTTGAACAATGCATTTTTCCTATAGAAAAATAAGATGAAAACACAGAAAAGAAAAATGAGTAGTAGTCTCTGAAAGTGTGTAATGTAGCTCAGCTCCAAAGAGATTCTCTCGGTAGTATTAATTTTTATCTGCTCACAGGTCTGGCTTGATTATTTGGACTTATGGACCAATCAGTTCAGCCAAGTACCAAGACAACTCTGTGTGTTCACTCTTTACATATTTTAAATCAGATTTTCTGACTGCACAAACGTCATATTTAACAGAATGAAGCAGTCAGTAAAGACAGAGTCCATGCTGGCAAGTTTACCGATAAGTTCACATCCAAAGTGGATGGAGAATACCCCTGTTTCACTTATTTTAATCCAAATTCTGCCCACAACTAAGTATAAGATTCCTGTTGATGTTTACTAAAGATGAAGTATTTAGGCATTTGCTGTAGAAATGTGAAACAGTGACTTACAATAGAGAGAGCTGGACTGAGGCAGACATGTATGGATAGAAGGTTCCCAAAAGCATTGTGGGGAGCATCTGTTGGGTATGGAACTTGGACGAGGAGTTGATTTATTAGTATTGGAAGGGCGCGTGGGAGAGAGGAAATGAGAGGTTATGAGAGAATGACCCCTGTGTAACCGTGAGTGGGAGAGTTCTTGCAGTATGTATGTTAGCGTTTTTGTGTGGGGAAGGTCTTGGGCTTCCCTGGGTCTGTGCTGTCCACCACAATAGTCACTAGGCACATGTGGCTATTGAGCACTTGAAATTGGCTACTCTGAATGGAAATGTGCTGTAAATATGTAATACACACTGGATTTCGAAGGTTTAGTAGGAAAAAAAGAACTTAAAATATCTCTTTTATTTTATTGATACATGTTGAAATAATAACATTTTTGGCTATTGAGTTAAAAATATTCTATTCTTAAAATTAATTTTTACCTATGTCTTTTTACTTTTTTAAGGAGGCAACTAGAAAATTTTATTTATTTATTTATTTATTTTAAAGATTTATTTATTTTATTACATATCTCCCCTCCCCCCTGTTGCGGCGACGTGCCGAGACTGGTCACTGCGCAGGCGCGGCTTTCCCTGCTTGTGGGCGGCTTCTGCTTCCATTCACGGCCGGCTCTCAGTTCGCGGGTGGCTGGCTGCGCTCCATTCGTGGGCGACCTGCCCTGCCCGTGGCGGCTTTTGCCCTGTCCGTGGCAGCTTTTTGCCCTGCCCATGGTGGCTCTGGCCCACCCATGGCGGCTTGCCCTTCTCAAGGCGGTCTGCCCGCTAGGAGAGGTCCCCGGGGAACCGAACCCGGGGCCTCCCATGTGGTATGCCGGCGCCCTATCCACTGGGCTATCCAGCCGGCCCCATAGAAAATTTTAAATTCATACATGGTTCACATTTGTGGCTCATGTTATATTTCTACTGGGCAGCACTGTCTTGGGCCTTTGAATGGGAACACCATATCCCTTGTTGGATGAAGTCTGCCATAGGTAGTGCTTGGTTTTAGAGGTAGATGGGGCTAGGTGAGGAGGAGCTGAGTTAGTCATTGGGACTCAAAGGATGTCTGGCATTCCTGCTGGTGACTGTAGAAAACCCAAGGAAATCCTGGAAGAAATAAGTCAGAAAAATGTTTTACATTCTTGGGAGGAAATGTCTTTTGCATCTAGCTTCAGACAGGGCAAAAAAGAGCCAATGGTTGGTTTCCTGGAAGCTAGGAAGGCTGAAAGGGAGCCAGAGAACAACTTCTGAGAAACCAGCTGATATCTGATCCTAGGATAAGGACTCAGGATGGTTTTCTTCTAGACAGTAGCCTGCTTCTTGAAAAGATATCCAATTGGACATCCTTGCACTTTCTGCCTTCAATTCTTTTCTGCTCTTTCTTAGTAAATGTTTTTTCTTAATTTCTTTGCACTTTATGTTTGTCCTGCAAACCCAGAAATTTTGCACAAGCTTAAGCTAGGCTTTTAAAGGAAGCATGGCATGATTCTAAGAGACAGTCATGCAGATATGTAATGGGATTTTTTTTTCAAAAATCGTTAATAGGCTTAAATTTCCATGACACCAGGACCACATCTGTATTGTCCTCCAAGTCCCTAGTACATAACACCATGCCTGGAACATAGTAGGTGCCTGATAGTTGTTTGATGAAGGAATGAATGCTCCTGTGGTAGTGAAGTTCATGTATCAATTTGGCTAGTTTAAAGTGTTCAGTTCAGTCAAGCAAGCATTGTCCTGATTGTTTTTTTTTGTTGTTGTTATTACATATCCCCCCCTTTCTGCTTGCTCTTGCTGTGTTCATTTCTCTGCGTTCTTCTGTGTCCGCTCTGTCTCCCCCTGCTGCAGCAATGTGCCAAGTCAGGTCACCGCGCAGGTGGCTCTGCTCCGTTCGCGGGTGGGTCTGCTTCTGTTCACAGGTGGATCTGCTCCATTCATGGGTGACTTGCCCTGCCCATGGTGGCTTTTCCCTGCCCGTGGCAGCATTTTTTTTTGCCCTGCCCATGGCGGCTTTTTTTTGCCCTGCCCATGGTGGCTCTGCCCCACCCATGGTGGCTCACCCTTCTCAAGGCGGTCTGCCCGCTTTGGAGAGGTCCCCGGGAACCGAACCTGTGGCCTCCCATGTGGTGAACCGGCGCCCTATCCACTGGGCTACAGCCAGTCCCTGCCCTGATTATTAATGTGAGAGCATTTGTATTAGACAGCCAAAGGGATGCTGATGCAAAGTACCAGAAATCTGTTGGCTTTTATAAAGGGTATTTATTTGGCGTAGAAGCTTATAGTTACAAGGCCCTAAAGAATACAACTCAAGGTTGCTTTCTCACCAAAGTCTGTTGCTATGTGTTGAAGCAAGATGGTGGGCGATCTCTGCCTGGTCTCTTGGAACTTCTTCCCCTTAAGACTTAGTGGGCCCAACTTCTTCCAGTCTCAGCTGTAGGCTGGCATAGGGCTCATGTCTCAGGGCTTCCTATATCAATCTGGCATAGAGCTCATTTCTTTCCAGGCCTTTCAGCTGCTTAGCTGCTCTGTTCTCTTCAGCTGCAAACTATCAAGCAAATGGCTCATTTCTCCCCCAGACCACAGGATCAAATATGACAGAGCTATCTCCTCTTCCATGTCTTTCTCTCTCTTCCTTTGTGTCATCTGGAGTGAGTTTCCATTTATATTAGTCCACCAAGGGGGCAGGGGCTCAACCCTGAGTCATGCCCTACTGACATGGTTGAATCAAAGCCCTAATCTTTTATCAAGTAAACTTAAAACCTTTGAATTTAATACAACCAAAGGGTATCACACCCAGAGGAACAGACCAGTTTAAAAACATATTTTTTTTCTCTTTTTGGGGGATTCATAAATAATATCAAACTGCCACAGTATTTTATGGAATTAAACCATCAATCAGTTAATGGTGTCTATGGCTGATTACATCTACAATCAACTAAGCAGATTGCCATTAGCAATGAGAGAAGTCTCAACCAATCAGTTGAAGACCTTCAAGGCAGAACTGATGATTTCAGCAGTCACATAGAAGAATTTCTGTCTGCTTCAGCAAGCCAGGTTCTCCTAGGAAATTCATCGAAACCTTCGTTGGAATTCCCCACTTGAGGCCTGCCCTGTGGAATTTGGACTTACCAATAAACCCCCACCATCGTGTGAGCCAGCTCTTATAATAATTCTCATAATATTTACATACATATATATCCTGTAGATTCTGTTTCTCTGGAGAACCATGACTAATATAAACTCTAAGAGTAAGTGACACTTAAGACAACAAGGTCAGGTCAGCTGCTCCTCTCTATCAAAGCCACTTCTCTTAAAGCCTTTCTTTACGTAATGCTTGGAGGATTTACCTTACAGAAATCAAAGAGCTACTGAAGTAAAAACTGGATCTCCAACAAATGAGGGAGGAAGTCGGTCTAATAAAACAACAATTACAGCTTCCATAATTTGAGGGGTTCCCATGAGCCAGGGCTAAGAGCTTTCTACGCATTATCTCATTATATCTACACCAAGGGATTATCTATGATCTATGTAACATTAAATCTCATTTTACGAATGAGGAAACTAGAGTGTGAAGAACTCTTCAAAGAACCAGCTAAATTCGCTGAGTTAGCTGGAGCTGGGATTTGAATCCAGACAGTCCGACTCCAGAGTCCATCCCTCCCTCATTATACAATAATCATATTTCAATTAAGTGGCATCTATAAACCGACGTGCGTTACTTAACGTCTCTTTCTGTGAAGACTTTACCTTTTGTTTGGGTGACTGTGTATACATATAACTGTGCACATGCGTGCTAGGTGTAGAAGACATGGCTTTCTCTGTTTTGCTCCATTTCCAGTAAGATATGAATATTCAATTGGCTTCTAAAGTTTGAATGTCCTCTTAATAAACTAACCTGTTTTTAGATTACATTAAAAATCAGTTACTTTCAATATATTTGCATATATAATTGTTGGGTTGATCTTTTGGATTATCAGATTCTGTAACCAGAGGTAATATTTCTGATTCTAAATTACTGATGTTCTACTCTATTTCTCTCCCTCTCTCTCCACACACTCACACATGCACACACATATTAACTCTCAAGCTCAAGAGCTTTCTCGAGACTACACACCTCACACCTAATACCAGCCCCACCAAGCTCATCTAGAAAACAGTCAACCCTATTCAGATCTTGGCAAAATATAGATACAGGCTCTGCCTTCATCTTTAACTGCTTTTTTATTATATGCAAAGCTGTTTCCTGCAGTGCTATATTTTTTAAAAGACGTGAAACAACTTAGATGTCAAACAAGAGGGCTACTTAAGCAAATTATAATAAGTCTATAAGGAATATATTACACACTATTAAAATTGTAAATACAAAGAGGTTACTGATAAGTACAAAGAAGTCATTATAAAATGTTAAGTGAAAAAAACGGGACATGCCTATATTAGAATTTGAATACTTATTCTGTATAGCAATATATGTAGAAGGAAGGATATATACCAAAATCATAACTGTATATTTATCCAGATGGTGGTATTAGGGGACTTTTCTCTTTATATATGTATATTTTTTTCTTTTCAAGTTTTCCACTATATATATGTGTGTGTCTATATACCTTATATGATTAATAAAAAATCTGAGTGGGGCTGTCTACATTAAATGGTGTGATCTGAAAACGCCATTCTAAAAGGTGATATTTGAACTAAAATTGTGTGGAAGTAAAGGGCATGGCACATTCCAGATAGACGGCAAACCCGGCAACATTTTGAAAGAGATTGATGTGTTCTAGGACTGACAGATGAAGAGGGTGACTAGACCATGGGGACCAAGAATGGGTCAATGGTATAAGAGGAGGATGCAGAGGTTGGAGGGGTCAAACCATGTTGGAGTTAGGATGGTGGCATGGACTGAAGGAACATTGCTGAGCTGGCACATTGCAGATAGTAATGTTTTACATAGAGTCCTCCAATCAGCCAGTGTCAGGGTTGCTGGCAGTTTATTTCAATCTTTCCAAGAGAGGTGGACTGATCACACCTCAGGTGGGTATGCTGTCTACTGTGGGCCCAGAGACAGATCCTGACATCTTCTAGTACTAATCCTACCAGCCATTCCTCATCTCAGCAGCAAAAGGAAAATGTGCTAAGGATGTGTATAATTAGACCAAGGGACAGTTATACATCCACACACACATACTCAAGGGGTTGGTACTACCACAAGGATATGACAGTGGCTTCCGCTTGGCAGACTGCCTATTGTGGATGTGGGTTATTCTATGAAGGCACAGCCATTGGTCTGAGCACACACTGGGTTCAGGAGCTCAGTATTGAGAGATTCAAACTTCCTAAAAGAGGGAAACAAGCTTTTAGATCTGACCCACCCAACAAGACTTTAAGGGAAATATTGTACGTAGAAACATTATGGCAGTTGTAGGTAACATGGATGACCCAGGCTGGGGGCCAGAGGTGATATTTGGGCAAAGGGGAAATAAGAATTGGTATCCATGTCCTGAGAGAGGGGAAGGTTGGAAGCAAAGACTGCAAAGTCCAAGAAAGCAATTAGAAAGGATAAGGGAAAGGGGGTCCAAAGAGCAGGGCCAAGACCAGAGAGCAGGGAATATGGAGCTACCTGGTCCAGGGAGTAGTGTGAGGAAAGAGATCCAGGAATGGGATTCAGGTGGCAGGAGCATTTATAGCAAGCACGTGGACACATCCATGGGCAGAAAGCAACCTGTGGTGGGGGTACAAGGTTGAGCTTGTTTGGAAAAGAGAGAGATTAATATTCCAGGAGAACTAAAATCCATAACTTAGCCAGGGAGAAAAGGAGGTAGTAAAGAGCAGGTCCAGGATATTTTTACTCTCTGAATGTTTTCAAGACCTTAATTTATTTGTTTGCAGGTAGACAATGCTCAGTAAATATTTATTGATTTGAATTGGCTAGAAATACCATAAGCAGATAGCCAGCACTTCTTTAAGGAGGTGATTTTCAAAGTACATCCCAAAGGTGCCTCAGAGGTCACCACAGGAAGTGAGGGGGAATTAGTGAGGCAGAATCATATACCTCTCCCTCACTTATACCAAGCAGCTCAGCAGTTCTCTGAATCACATATGGGCACATCGCATAGGAGTTGGAAATAGGATTCTGATGGGAAATAACATTTGAAAGGCATTGCTTTAATGAAGGGAAGTACACGCCCTTTTTTCCTCTTGTTAGCCCATTCAAACCAATATAGGGATGAGCTAAAAGCAAGGCAGGATTCTTGGGGAAATGCTTCAGATGCCTTGGGGAAGGGCAGCCCACCAGGCTGGTCTCCTGGTGAGCTGGGATCTCCACAGGAAGTGATGTCCACCCTCATGTAGCCAAAGGAATCCTCATTGTCACTTTCCCCACTTTCTTTTCTCTCAACATTTGGTAGCCTAGGCAAGATCCTGCTCTTTCTTCCACTTCCAACATTTATGAAGTAAAATTCCTGCCTGGCAGCTGCTCACAAAAAAGATTGACTAGAAGCTTCTGAGAGAGCCTTACAAAGTTCTGCCTTGCATTTGGTTGGTTTTCTTTGCCTTCTCCTCTGATGTTTCCCATAAAGATTTAGGGAGAAATGGAGAGGAATCATCTGACTTGATTATTTTGGGAAAATTAAAAATGGGGAATGAGTGTGTCAAGTAGCAGATAATATCCCCTGAGTTTGGGATTGTTTTAATTAAAACAACAACAAAAACATGACTCCAACCATGCCTTCTTAATGCACAATATTTACAAGAATGGTAAGGAAATGAAACAATTCTGCAGTTAACATTTTGGCAAAATTCCTTTACGTGTGTGTGTTTTACCTCAATGTAATAACAGGTCTGGACTTTTAATTTTTATTTTATATATAGTGACAAATAAATTGTCAGCTGGTACTTCATCATTGTTCTCTCCCATGTTCTTAGAAATATAAATTGTTTTGGGGGGAGTGTAATAATTTTAGACTTGAAAATACATGCCAGATGTCTCTTACATGAAGCTGACCCGCCCAAGGATCTGGGCCTTAGTCATTAGGATGTGTTCTAAATATTACTGCAAAGCCCCGGAATGACAGGGCTGAACCCTCACTTATACTTAACTGCTGGCATGTGTCTTTGTCTCCGTGTCTTGAGTTCCTATTTCCATTGATGTAAAGGAAGCACCAATTAGATAACACTCCATTATTAGAAAAGCAGGCATAAGCCAGCTGAGGCAGGGGATCCGCCTTCTCGCCCAGAAACAAAGTGAAGCCTGCGTAGCTGAGGGGTCGCCGGTTCTCAGTCGCGCTTTGCTTTTGACATTCTCCACATTCACCAGCACACCCTATAAACATGTCTAAGGCTGTCCTATTCAGTTTGTTTATTCAGACTGTATTCTCCAGGGCAGAGACAAGGGAAACCTAGCTGGATGCTAGAGCATGACAGTGGACAGTGAGAGAAAGACACAAAAAGGCAAAACAGGAAACAGCAGTAGTGAGAAGAGTTAAAAGTGCTCAGCGGCAGGAAGCAGGATTCTAAACTCTCTAATCTCCACTTTGCAGCTGGTTTGCTGTGTGGGTTTTATAAATTCAGTGGCAGTCTCTGTGCGCCCTGGCATCACTCGTCAAATGAGGGCTAATCTTTATTCTCAAGAGGAATCAATGCTCTTTCCTCACTCATCTCGTGCATGACTGGCTGCTCTTCATTCTTAGGGTCAAACCTACAGCTACTTTCCCCATCCAGAACTCTCTAGATAAAATGGCATGTCCCCCACCCCATGGCTCTTCTAGCACAGCTTTACATTTATTTCCTGCAGAGCTTTCATCTGCAATGTTTGTTATTATTATTTTACTTACGGCCTCTCCCTCTAATGGGCTGAAAGCTCTGAGAATGGGAATGCATCTGTCTCGTCACTTCTCTTTTGCTGGCATTTATCACACGCCTGCCCAAAATAGATGCCCAGCAAATATTTATTAATTGTGCAAATGACTAAATCAATGAATGAGTCTATCAGATGATAAGGATGATACATGAAAGGAAAGAGAATTTAGTAAAGTTTTCTTTTTTCCTTGGAGATATATCTATTTATTAGGATTTTCAAAAACATTTTATCAAACATGAAGATAAAGCATGGCAACTGATAAATACTTAAATAAAATATAATATGTGGGGACTCAGAAATCTCAGGAATTATATTGCAAAGATCTTCCAACAGGTGATTCATTAAAAATTTTTTTTCATATTATGTTTTTTAATGTTAAGAAATTGGGGCTTCCTTGCCCCTTTAGACATCATTCTTAAAATACCCATTTTATACTGATTAAGTAAGCATTATATTGCAATTCCTGGGTAGGCTAAAAAGGCTTCTCTCTATTCCTTTCCAAATATACAATTAACAAAGAGATAACTGTTCTCAGGTGGTAACTCATTTCTTTAAATTTGTTTATTAGGATAAGGGCTATTTGTTACAATCATATAAGAGGAAATGGTGCACAGACCGAAAGGAAATTTGGAAAGGAAATATGATTGGAGAAATTATTTTGAAAGGTGAAATGAAAGATGACAGAGACAAAGGAAAAGAAAAATTAGAAATTGGAAATGAAGTCATTCCAGCCCCTCTCTAACAACAAGGAGCAGAGGACACAGAGACCTGCCACCTGACAAAGGAGTCCCCAGACTGACAAGATGGGTGCTCAAAAGACGTAACCACACTCATGCTTCTGGCACATCGGGGGTCATGGGACCCAGCCTTCAACAAGATGTGGTCAGAAGCACCTGAGCCACTTTGATTCTCAGTTTTATCATCTGGAAAATGGGAGCATAAAATCTTCCTCAAAGGGCAATTGTGAGCTAAAGTGAGATGACGGGTATGAATGCATCAAGTCTAGCTCCATTAAGGTTAGTTCCCTTCCCCTAGCCTCACCCTGACTTAAGTCATAGAATAAACACAGGCAGCAATTCCAGCACTATACTGAAAGAAACACACATGATATTAACTTGAGTATTTGAGCCTACACCAGAAATTCAATAATTACTTTTTCTTTCCACCCCTGCAGCTGCAATTAAAAAAAAAAAAAAAGTGAACCCACTCGACTTCCCAACTTCAGTAAACCCACTATGTGCTAGATTGAAGATACATTTCCTCTTTATTACTGAGGTCCTAGAACATTCTCAGAGTTGTAATTTTAATTATTTAATTATTATGTACCTTGTATAATATAATAAATTAGGCTGAAACCATGTTGAGCCATATACAAATCGCGTGTGTGTGTGTGTGTGTGTGTGTAATCCTGGCTCGTTTTAACAGCAGACTTGGGTCCATATAATTGAGGACCCCAGTGCTCAAATGATTCTGATTCTATGGGATAGTGTAGCATGTATCCCAGCTGCAGGATATTTGGGCTGTTTTCTCAAAGCCAGATGCAGGATAGAGTTCTGGTGCCAAAACCAAGCATTCAAGGACTAGATAAAGAAGTGAGGGCTCTTCGGGATTTCAATGGGTGGTGGGGGGCATATGGGGCAATAGTGCGTTAATACTGCCCAACAATGCAATTCTTAGGCCAAGTAATAAAGACCATCGGTGCAAAACAGGAGAGAGATTAATCCCAAGGCATTTGACGTCAAGCAGGTCACTTCACACACCACCACTTAACAGGAGGGGTTATTTAGAAGGAAGGAGA
>PVKH010023677.1:0-13800 GCA_004027955.1 Chaetophractus vellerosus
TGGCTTTAAACCACCCCCGTGTGTCAGCCCACAGTTCTGTAGGTCAGACACTGGGCACGGCAGGGCTGGGGTCTCTGCTCAGGGTCTCACAAGGCTGAAATCAAGGTGTCGGTGGGTGCGTTCCCCCTGGAGCTCAGGGTCCTCTCCTCAGCTCATCTGTGTTGCGGCATAATTCTCGTCCTTGCACCTGCAGGACTGAGGGCCCCGTGTCCTTGCCAACCATTGGCTGGGGACTGCTCTCAGCTCCTGGAGAGCCCCCCTCTGGTTCTTTCCAGATGCCTCCCAGTGCCAACATGCCAACGCCTTCCAGGCCGGCAGGAGAGCATCTGCTGACGCGTCTCATCTCCATGAAGGACGCCCCCGATGTGGTCAGCCCACCCAGAAGACCCTCCCTTTGGATGAACCGTTTAGGAACCTTAATGAGATGTGCCAAATCCCCTTCCCTTGGCCATATACCGTAACCTAATCAGAGGAGACTATTCTATCACATCCCTGGGTGCCACCTATGCGTGGGAGCAGGGAAGATACAAGGTGCAGGAATCCTGGGGGCTGCCTCAGGAAAGAAAAGAGACCCCTGTAAACACATGGCAGCCTTGAGGTGTGCAAAGCCAGGCTAGAATCTGGCTCACTGCACGTGCTGACTGTGCTTGGAGAGCCCAGGAGGAAGATGGAGGAAAAGGCTGATGGGCCATCCCCACTCACCAGACAACTTTCTTTGGCCTAAAAATGTAAAGTTTTTAGTTTACTAATTCATTTGCTAATGAGGGTGAAGAACTTCTGTGGGGGTAAAACAAGAAAAAAGTGTTTTCTAAGCAGCCTTGAGTCCCACTTGATCAATTTTAAGAAATTTACCTGAGAGGTAGGTTTGGAGGCCATTTTGGTTTTCTTCTTTGTGCTCTTTTCATAGTTTAAACATCTAAAAAGTATATTAAACATACATACAATATTTACATACTTTAAATACATATTTAAGAGAACACTCAAAATGTTAATTTGGAAAAAAAGTGGATACTATGAGTTTCTTACTGAAATTCCATAAACTCTAGGATACACTGCTGAGTTTTTAGAGTTCAGCTCATTTAAAGGAGCAAAAAAATATCTTCTGGCCAGATAAGACAACTAAAGCATTCGGGATAAGCTCTTGCAACTGCTGTCCCCTCACTCTGGCCCTTTTTTGTCACGCACACGTGTCCACCGGCATGTTGGAGATGAGGACGGTGGAGTATTTCAGGCAGGAGCCACGTTCCATGACCCGAAGCGGGGAATCGCTAAGTCGTATCTCAGAAAACGTGTCACTTGCACGATAATTTTTTAAAAACTGAACTAAACCCTTAGGACCGCCCAATGCAGACATGCAGGTTGGCCTCTCCAAGCGTCGGGGAAAATAAGGCATGTTGTTAAATATGGTTAAGCAATCAGGATGTGCAATTCTACGCAAATGTTAAAAATGAGCCTGCTATCGAAGGTTCTCTGGACTCATTTTTGGATAATGCCCCCTTTTCAAGAGGTTGCTTGGGCAGTGGGATTAGCCCTTTTGTCCCATGTAGTAGTGAGGCTATCAAACAAGTTGGTCAAAGAATCAGGCAGCCCACCCAGAGATCAATAACTCAACCTGGTACAACCATGGCTGAAAAGTAGAGTAGACACAAATACTGAAGCATTAATTTCTTTAAACAAAAAGCAAGGATTGGGGATATTTCCTTGTTTCAATATACTGCTTTTGGGAAGAAAACAGCAAAAAAAGAGCAAAGTCAACAAGTCACGTTTATCAGGAGCATTCTAAGAGCCAGATGCCAGCGAAGAGCTTTATGTGAATTCCTACCCCAATGATCATCCCCGCTACAGACAGGAGACCTGGGCACAGCAGGTTAAATAATTTGCCAAGGAAACCAGCATTGGAGCTGATGGTTTGCCATCCTTAGAGAAAAACCTCGATAGCAACTAGATTTCTAATTATATTTCCAATCATGATTATGACAATATTATAGTTGCAATTTCCCCCCACATTTCTCCCTCTAGTCCTACGATATCTGCCATATTTAGGATATATTTGAAAAGCCAAAACACCAAGCAAGGTTGGAGCAGGTGAAGCTCAGTGGTTGAGCTTCATATGTCCGAGGTCCCAGGTTCAACCTCCGGTACCTACTTAAAAACAAACAAACAAACAAAAACCAGAGCAAGGAAGCCCCAGGGCTGAGGTAAAATAAAATCTCAGGTGATTCCTGGTCTTGTGTTCTTCACTACAGATCCCACGATAGCTGTGGTTTCCAAATCAAATGCCACCGCTGTCCCTTCCTTCCTCCTCGTGCCACTCATACCATAAAAAAGAACAGTGATAAAGGATGATCTTTCACTTGGGGCTCCAGGATCGCCTCCCAGCTCATACCATTTGCAGCATATCCTACACGGGTACGCACAGAGGACATTCATAAAGGCGTCCATAATCATTTGCCGTTTTATTGTATTTCCTCTTTTATGAGAGCAAGCACTGCAAGCTCTTCACGACTGTAGAGGCTCTTCCACAACAGATCGATTTTTACACCTGTGCCAAATTATACTAGAGCCTAATCATGTAAATATGCTTAACAAGAAGATAATTAATCTTACCCAAATTTGCCAAATAGATATTCATAATTACGACGTAGAACAATTCAATTGAAGAGGTTCGGAGAGGGCACACACACTTGTTATTTCACTGAAACAGACACTCCAGCAGCTAACCTTGGCTAAGGGCCCCCTTCCACATGGAGGCAGAGAGCCGGGGTCACAAAAGGATACTTGGGCAGGAGCAGGGAGGAGAACAGAGACGGCACCCCAGGTTCAACAACCTATGTGAACGCTCCTTGGGGGCCGGCAAATGGAGCTAGTTTCCTTCCTGTGTTCGAATTCATTTGTGGAACCTGCAATTTGACCATCCTCATGATTTGTAATGCAAGGCAGAACGAGTAACAGGAAACCAAAGAGGCGGGAGAACAGCGCCTGTCCCAAACGGCATTCCCTGGGACAGACGTGTTCTGCAAGCTTCTAAAAACCAAAGGGCTTCCGTGCTAAAATCAGCATGCAGATGGAAGCCTTCCACAGAGTTAGGAAGGTTTTCTGGCTTCTCAGAGCCTCCTGTAGGCTGCGGTGAGTTATGATTCTTCAAGTGGGGAGTCAGTGGCAGGAAAAAGGGGTGACCGAGTGTGAGGTGCAGCCTCCCCTCTTTTCATAAAGACAATTTGTGTCCTCCTAAGCTCATGTGACATTCTAGGTGATGGTATTTTTAATTGCATCCTCTGGGTCACTGCAACTTGAAGATTAGCTGCCTCTAAGCACGTCCCGCCTAGAAATTCTGGGGCAGCTATGGCAGGTTCAGTGTATTCCCCACTTGGTTGGAATGCGGAACTTTTTTTTTTTTCCCAAGCAGCATAATCTTCATGAGTTTTCATAAAGATTCTGAAATCTCAGCAAACAGAACACTGTTTCAGGAAAACTGGACTAGAGCTGTTGAGGAGGTGGTTGCTCTGTACTCACTGCTGTTCTAGAATGCCAACTGGACCGCTTTGTGGTGACGAGCTGCCAAGTTCAGAAAATTAGACTCTTCCTCACGAATGCTTCTGAGGAATCATAACCGTAACTTGCTTCATCGCCAAAGCCTCTAGATCTGGCAAACACTAGGGCCGGTCGAGGAGACTCAGGGTCCAGAACTATTCCTTGTTTTCAAATGCACACAAGCTTTCTAGCCTCTTTTTCATGTGTGTTCATTACTTAGGTGCATCTGGAACTAGGTGCACATTTTTCCCCAGTAAATTCCAAGTATATTTTATACTTCAAGGCTTGGTGGTTAACAATTTCTGTTTTGAGCTTGGTTATAAAATATCCTTAGAACAATGTGCAAAAGTGAACAATCAATATGAACTGGCAAACCACAGTACTTTGGGGGCACTTTATCCAAGATATTAGGAATGGTAGAAATGCTCATTTCTGCTAACTTTTGGAAGGTGTTACATCTTTGGGGAAGATGTGGATACCCCCTTGAAGAAAGCGATCAAAAGAAGGAAAACTCGAGGCAGACAAGTGAAGCCCTGACAGCCTCTGGTACACCAGGGAAAAGACATAAACTGTTTCCAGAATAGAAGAATGATGACTTCCATTTCAGGCAATACGGTGAACGAGGTCCCCAGACAAAACCTCATGCTGGAAACAACTAAAGTGCTGGATAAAATAAAATAAACAATCTTTAAAGTTAAAGTAAGAAGTGAGGAACACTCAGAGGCCAAAAGTGAAGTGAAAGTGGGAGCTTAGAGAATTCAGTGGGGCACTGAATGTTTTCACTTCAAAAAGTACTTGCCAAAGCAGATGATTTTGAGTTTCGGTTTTAGTTGACCCTTGCCATACATCCTATAGGAGATAAAGCCCAGGACAGCTCCACTAGGGGGCTCCAATAACAAACACCAATTCTAGAAAAAGCTGGGTCTCTGAAGAATTATAGCCTCCGTGTAACGGTGAACTAGATATAAACCCACCCCCTCTTGGGTGCTAGCCTATCCTAGTGGCCTGGAAGGAAAACGACCAAGCTTGGAGTAGGTGAGGAAACAATCTCGCATGAGAATTTGAAAACATAAGCCTGCCCTTAGGCAGGCTTATAACCAAAAGCCATATTATTTAGGCGGGTCAAAAATGCTCAAGCCAATAACAGAAAACAGCCAAAAGCTGGTGATGCCCCAGAGCATCTGGTGGATATAAATGCACGTAAACTTCAACCTAGGCCTCAGAAATTCCCATAGATATATCCCAAGAAATAAAAGCTCACATTTTAAAGTAATCATAAAAACAAGAAACTTGGCACCATGAGGGAGAGCAGCATAGAAAGCTAAATCAGATCCGCAGAGACTTCGGATACAGAAAATAAAATTCAGTATGTTTAGTATGTTACAAAAAGAAGGGATTGAAAACTTTGTATAAGGAGCAAGAGATTTCTGACAGTTTGAAGCTGGGTGATCTCAGAAAATCCTGTTCTTAAAGCTAATTCATTCCTGTGCAAGTAAATCTATTGTAGTTGGGACCTTTTGATTGTTCAGTTAAGGGATCTTCCTTTTGAGTAGATCACTTCAGTAGGGCATGGCCCAGGGTGGGTTTTAATCTTCTTACTGGAGTCCTTTAAAAATGGAGGACTGAAAAGCCGCAGGCATAGAAAGAACTGCAGTGACAGAAAGAAACCTCCAGAAGTTGAAATCAATGAACCCAGGAGAGAGGAAAAAGCCACAGATGGAGCAGCCTGAGGCAGAACTAGCAGAAGGCAAGATGGCTTAGAAACAAGCAGTTGATATTTTGGCCTCTGGTGTCTCTGCACACCTTAGAGCAGAGTCACTGATGGGTCTTTGTTCTGGACTATTCTTTTGAGGATGTTTGAATAATGAACAGCCTTGAAAGATAGAGATAGTATCTTCCTTGGAGCATAGGGCAGGTTTGTTTACTTCAACATAATAAAGATAATATGTTCTTCCCGACAAAAGGTCAGTCATGCTTACTGCCCATTATAAAAGTTTTGGGCTCCCTAAACTCAGGATTCATCTCCTATAATTCAACTCACTGCACATGCAGGCATCCACCTGGGCCCATGTGCACCCCACTGGGACTTTGGGGCAAGGAGAGTCGACAGAAATGTGCTGAGAAGCATGCTGCTTGCACAAATCCCAGCATTGCTGTGGGTAAAAAAGTCCTCTGACTCTAATCCAGCAGCCTCATGCCTTCTACTGGCATGCACGGAAGTATGGCAGGCTAACCTGGAAGTAGGGCAAAATCTCTGACCCTTCACAGTTCCTACACAACCCAAAGGAAAAATGGGCAAAAGACTTGAAGAGGCAATTCAGAGTGAAAATCAGAAAAGGCAATGAACATGTCAAGTAGGTGCAAATGAAAACTCCAGTAAGATACTATTTCACACTCACTACCCTGACAAAAATTTAAGAGTCTCACAATATCAAGTGTTGGTGAGGGTATGAAACAACTCAACACTTTACACACTGCTGGTGAGAGTGTAAAGCTGCACAATCACTGTGGAAAACAGTGAGGCCTTCTAGCAATATCATTTATAGGTAGATATCCTCGTGAATCTCCCACACACATGTGCCAAAAAACCCAAACAAGAAAATGTATGCCAGCACTGTTGGCAATATGCAAAACACTGAAAGCAACCCAAACCTCTATCAACAGGAGACTGTATGTTTATACAGCAGAATACTATCCATGCAGCAATATGGATGGATGCCAGAAACAGGATGAAATACTAAAACAAGCTGCAGGAGAATACAAATGGGATGATTCTCATATAAAATCTGAAAGCATACAAAACAAAACCAATGAATTGTTTAGGAAAACATACATATGATGAAAACCGTAACGAAAACAAAGAAATGATAACTACAAATTCTGGGCAGTGCTGACTTCTGATGAGAGAGCAAAATGGGTTGAGCCAGAAAAGGGCCTACAGGGTACTTTGATATAGTAATCTTTTGCTTGAACTCAGTGGCCGGGGCACGGCAGTCCATTATATGATAACTCTCAATACCTCACACATATGCTATGGATATTTTTTTTATATCCACTCAGTATTCAATAAACCATTTTTTAAAGTGATGCCAAAGGCCCAGGGAACACGGCCTATGACGGGCCATGTTCACTCAAAGAGGTCACCATTTGGAACCGTCAGCAAGGGCTTCTTCTCCAAGTGAGTCACCACTTTCCAGAGGAGCAAATCCAAACACATTTCCTATAACCTCATCAGAGTTTGTAAAACTTTCGGATTAAAATACATTTATGTGTTGAGACACTGACACCCAAATCAAAACTAACGTCAACTTGAAATGCTGATCTCCAGGTTTTTAGGAATGAATGCATTTTAGGATGCTACTCTATGAATAAAGACTCCATCTATTGATGTGTGTCTGTTGTAGTTTCCTAGAAGCTGCCAAAAGCAATATACTAGAAATGGGTTGGCTTTTACAATGGCTTTTACAATCCCAAGGCTGAGAAAAATGTCCAAATTGAGGCATCAGGCACTGTTCTCCCTGAAGACCAGCTGCCGGCAACCATGTCACGTGGCAAGGCACCTGCTGCCTCTCCCTCCTCCTCCGGGTCTTGTTACCTTCAGCTTCCGGTTTTCTCTCGGTTCCTGTGGCTTTCTCTTTATGCTTCCATGTTCTGTTGGTTTCAACTTCTGGCTTCTGGGATTTTCTTCCTCTCTAGGGATTTCTCTCTGTCTTCATCCCCTTTATAAATAACTCCGGTAAAAGGATTAAGACCCACCCTGGGTCACACCCTACTGAAGTAATCTAACCAAATGACCCTTAACTGAATCAAACCCAAAGGTCCTACCTACAATAGGTTCACACCCACAGGAATGGATTAGCTCTAAGGACAGGATCTTTTCTGGGGTACATACCATCTCAGATTGTAACAGTGTCTAAAAAGAGTTTTGGTGTCAGGGATAGACAGGGTTCTGTGTCTTTAGATTTCTACACAAATCACACCCTCAGCTGGCAGCCTAAAGGGGAAAATAGGGTTTTTTAAATCAGCATTGTGCCTTTCTACATTATGAATTGGAGGTGATAATTAAACAAAGATGGAAATTCACTCCGTATGACAGAGGTCTCGGACTTTCCATCCAAAAGTAAATCTTCTCAGCAAAAAAGATAATTCATGATTTTACTGTTGTATAGTGTATCAGTCAGCCAAAGGGGTGCTGATGCAAAATACCAGAAATCTGTTGGCTTTTATAAAGGGTATTTATTTGGGGTAGTAGCTTGCAGTTACCAGGCCATAAAGTGTAATTTATTTCCCTCATCAAAGTCTCTTGCCAAGTGTTGGGGCAAGATGGCTGCCGACATCTGCCAAAAGTTCAGGCTTCTTGGGTTCTTCTCTTCCTGGGGCTCCATTTCTCTCTGGGCTCAGCTGTGTGCTCTCTCCACAAGGCTAGCTGTAGACTATCAGGCGAACGGCTCTGTCTCTCTTCCTGAGGCCTCTGCCTGTGTTTAATGGAGCCTTCTCTCCTTCCTCACATATCTGCTTCTCTGTGTGTTTACTTCCCGGGCTCCAGGATCAAAACTCCAACATTAAATCTCCACTCACTCCTCTGCTGTGTAGTTTTATCTGTTATGCAACGTCCTACTGATGTGGCCCAATCAAAGCCCTAATCATAATTTTTTTTTTACATATCCCCCCCCTTTCTGCTTGCTCTTGCTGTGTGTCCATTCTTCTGTGTTTTTCTATGTCTGCCTCTTGTCTCCCCCCGTCTTTGCGGCGACGCACCGAGTCGGCCCTCCGCGGAGGCGGCTTGCTCCGTTCGTGGGTGGCTCCATTCCGTTTCACGGGCGGCTCCGCTCCGTGTTTTGCGGGCAGCAGAGTTCCGTGTTTTTGCGGGCTGCTCGGCTTCTGTGCTTCACGGGTGGCAGCTCCGTGTTTCACGGGTGACTTTGCCATGCCTGTGGGGGCTCCGCCCTGCCCGTGGCGGCTTTTTTTTGCCTTGCCCACGGTGGCTTGCCTTTCTCAAGGCTGTCTGCCCGCTCGGAGAGGTCCCCGGGAACCGAACCTGGGCCTCCCATGTGGTATACTAGCACCCTTATCCACTGGGCTATACAGCCGGCCCCCCTAATCATAATTTAATCACGCCCAGGTACAGACCAGTTTACAAACATGATTCAACATCTATTTTTGGAATTCATAAACAATATCAAACTGCCACAAATGGGTTGCTGTAAAGATTCAATCTATTAGAGCTTTGTTACTGTAACATGTATTTGCAATACCCTCAATTTTTCTATCTTCAATTTTGGGGATGGGGAAGAAGGGGAAGAGTTAAATAAATCTTGCCATTGGTCCAAAGACCCATGATTCTCTCCTTTCTCATGTGCAGAGCCTTTTAGGAATTAAAACATTTTCAACTTGGTTAAGAAACATTTCCCATCAAATGAAAACAAATACTTCAAGCAGCAGTGAACTCAGCATAATTTAGAAATGTTTCAGTCGTACAGACTGCGTGCTATCCTATGATGATGGAATAAAATTCCTATGTCTAGTTACAAAGCTAAGTTGTATTTTTTTCATGTCTTAAAAATAGTAAAACTAAGAGAAAAGCATTTTTAAATGATGGGGATTAAACATTTGTATTTGTATATGTCCTGAGATTTCTGCAAGTGTCTGGGAAAGTATGAGTGGAGATTCCATCTATATCAGGCATTATGAGATCAGGCCTCTCAACTCTCCAGAAAAAATCACCTCAATGTCGGATCAGCTGCTTGCTTTGCCAGGTAATTTAACATCTACTTATTTATCTCGGTTTTATTTGTGCTTTCAGGGCCTTTTAAGGTAACCGTCCCATAACCATAGCCTTCTAGGACAAACAGTTTCATAGTTAGAGAAGAGTCAACCCAAACAAAGCGCAACAGGCATTTCTAGGACTGGGACCTTATTTGTCTCCTGTCCTTTGCAATGTGTTTGGAAGCTTTACAAAAAGCAAAGTCAGAACGTCTCATCTTTCCTTCCCTCACGCCCACAAGGCAGCTCACCAAGGATTTTGGTTTATTTAAAACAGGTGTAATTACAGAGGCAGGCTCTCCTAAAATAGAAGAAGGAGCACGTGCCAGTGGTCTGCACACAGAAGGTATGTTCTCTGAGATGTTTCCACAATTTAAGACTATTTACAGTATGTGTTCCACTGTTTACATTCTTTTTCTCTAGCAACAGCTGACCCTTTAACATTCATGTAATTTAATTACTTATTAAGAAAACTATTTAAATGCAGCAAAAATGTCCATAAGGGAAAAAGTTGCCCATCCACAAAAACATCTTTGATGTTTAGCCCACAATAGTAATGTGCAAAAGAAATAAGACCGAAGAGTTATGGGGATTTCTGGCTTACATATCCTTAAATTAAGCATAGAGCAATATTATATTCCACTGTCTAGAAGATTCTCTAAGTCTTGCTCATCTATAAATGGCATAATGAGGAGGATATTTAGTGGAGATGTTGAATCTGCTGCTCATTGGGACACCAAAAAGAGGTTGTGGCAGCAACGAGGGCCTCAGTTTCCCCTCGGGGCTTATGCGTGTTCTTAGCTCATCCATTTGCATTGGTTCAATCTGTGATTCTGTAATGAGCTCAGAAATACAACTGCTCAAGGTAGAATTTAGAGTACCCAGTGGACTCATAAGCTTCTTCAAATAAATATCCACATGCACACAAACACTGGATTGTATTTCTTAAGACTATGTAACAAGAAGCCCTCCAGCTAGGGATATTACGGCCACATTATGTAAAGCTCTCTTCTTACCTGGTCAGTCTCTTTTTGGGTCCCAGACTTAAATATCAATGTTTAAATATACAAAGATGGGTTATTGAACTCTGTATCAGTGGAGTTGACATTTGTTGAGTGTCTGTTAAGTCCCAGATACTGTGGTTCAGGGTTTGTTGGCATTCATTTAATTCTCACATCAATTCCATGGAATTGGTTTTACTATCTTATACAAACGAGGAAACTGAGGTTAAAAGAACCTAAACAAGGTCTTCCAAGGTCGCATACCTAGTCCATGGCAGGGGTTCAACTCAGCATTCCAAAAGTCTTACAGATTCTTTGAAAATGGGTGGACTCATTTTATAGAATGAGAACTATACACAGTTTACTAGACTTTAGTGTAAGAATTAATAGTATATAACAAATTACAAGTGACATACAACAATAGCAATTTCCGGTCTCTCCACCTTCCCATTTAGAAACTGGAGAACTGTTAAGCAGAGTGCAGGTCATAGAAATAAGCTTGGCCCTGGCCTGGTTTGAGCGCTGTTCTTTCCAGCAGCCCAGGATCCTGTGTTTATCTGTGATCTAAGCTGAGCCTCATGTCTGATAAAGCTTTCATCACTTTCTGCCGAGAATTCGCAACCTGCCTGTCTGCGATTTCTCCTAATGCAGACTTTAAATCAGCATCTTCATCAACTGGATTTCTTAGCTCTACTTTATGTTTCAAGCTTCAATGGGCGGATCCTCCTGTGTATAACCTTCTACCTTGATCTGAAAGGTGGTTCTGTAAATGACCTCACGCGTGCTCCAGGGAAATCAGAGCCCAACACATCTCCAAGGCTCGGGACCTGAGTCTTTCCTATGGGGCAAGAAAACTCAACAAAGGCTCTAAAAACTCACAGGAGCCCAAGCTGCCATGGACGTGAGCAGCAAAGTACAGGGGTAGAGTCTGGTTACCCATGGGCTGCTGACCAGATGATGGAGACCCATCCTTCTAGCTCCCTAAGGGCTGTAGCTTGTGCAGTTTGCATTTTCTTTCACAAAAGAACAAAGTTCTTGCTTCCCGAAGCATTAGCCAAGTCAGATTCCAGAAACTGGTTCTCAGCAATATCCAAGAATACAGTGAGAGCCGCCCAGTAACAGCTGCCCTTCAGGGCCACTTCCTGGGATCACAGGGAGACTGCTGTCCAGAACAAAAGACCAGTGATCTTTGAGGGCAGACCGGGACAACTTGGTTGTCAGGCCATAAGCATTCATTGAACTTACACGATGGACAAAACCTTGTTCTAGATGCCGAGGAGGTACCTCCAGGCAGCTCAGTCTTTTATCAGACTTAAGGAATTGCTGCTGGACAATAGGTGTCTGGTCACCATTGGACAACCATTGGTTAGTTGGATTACCATTGGATCATTAGTGGATAGTTGGATTACCATTGGATAGTTGGATTAATATTGGATAGTTGGATTAACATTGGATAATCATTGGGTAGTTGGATTGCCGTTGGATAGTTGGATTGTCATTGGATAGTTGGATTACCATTGGAGAGTTGAATTAACATTGGATAATCATTGGGTAGTTGGATTCCCATTGGATAATCACTGGATAAGCACAGCCTCAGAAATCCAGAAGGCAGTGAGAGAAGATGGAATATTTCCCCCAGGGTAATGTATAAAAATAAGCCAAAAGAAGTTTACTTTTCAGTGTTTGTGGCAAGTAATCTATGTTGCAAATTTATTTTCAAGCAAAATTTAACACCTCAAAATATTACAGAGAATGAGTAGTTGACTAATAATCCCCAGGACAGTATTTGAACCTAATTACCAAAAAGAAAAAAGATGGAAAATTAAAAATTAAACATGAAAGCAGTTATGGTTAACCAGAAGTGTGGGGAGGCCGATACTGGGAAAAGGCGATCTTCAATCTTGTCAGATTAAATCTAGTAGTCATTAGTTTTCTAAGGCTATTCAAGGAAGAAATGAACAAGTCGATTCAACTTGAGATTTATGAACTACATAAAGTCAATCAATGAATCTGAGGTACAGACCCTACCATGCGGATGACAAAAGCAGCAGGATTACAAGGAACCTAATATACATTCAAAAGCATCGAGATTTGAAAGGAACCTATCACCCAGATTGTGAGTATCCAACTTTTTCCACTCCAGGAGCTCAAGAGGCACACACCTGTCAAAACCCACGTGGGGTATTCCTGTTTCCAAATATTTCCTTACAAAGTTGCCCATAGGAAACAAAGTCGTAGATGATTAAATGGCTATTAACTATGTAGGAATCTAAAAAAGATTCATGACCCGGGTGGAGATTCCTTATTTCAGTTGCGTACCCCAAAAGATGTACAGCTGAGGGGTGAACAAAATCGCCTAAAATATGGCCACATTTCCTTAGTAAGCCGATAGCCATTCTGGAGGTCCAGGTGCAAGGGAAAATCATCAAAAGAAACAGGGAGGAAATTAATATTAAAAAGCAAAACACTGTTTTCCTTTCAACCCATCTTAGATAAACTCAATGACTGTTAAAAAGAGAATCCAAAGAACTTGTAGTGATAAGCTGGCAGGCATGCCTTGTTAAAAAACAATTTCTCTTCCCACCAACTGTCTTCAACTAAGCACAGAAGCAATCACAATATGACTGTCCCAGATGTTTTACATCTTCCCAGTCCTGGTAGCATCTTACCCCACTGCCAACACCACTCAAAATGGATTTCTTGAGGCAGTTCCTGATACTGTTTGATTCTTAGAGGGTTAAAGTAGAGCAAACAAAGGGGAGGCTAAGTTCATCCGTTTGTTTTAGGTTTTGGGGTTTTTACTTTGCAGAGTTCAAAGGTCCCAGCATGTGCCAAAGAGGAACATGCTGGAGATAATATTGGATGCAGCCACCTTTCACATCAGGGGGTCAAAAACCAGTCACTATCTTTCTCATCTCCAAACTCCCAAATCAGTTCTCTAGGGAAAGGTTTCCCCATCAGAAAAAGATCACAGAATTCACGATGTGTATTTTCTTTATCCATGGTTTTTCAAAGGACACTCCCATTTTGTAATGAACTGCTATCTGCATGATCATGGCTGAGGATATTTTGTCTTCCTTTTTAGATCTAGTTCTGCCACAGCAAGTGGAGAAGAGACCTTCAGAACTCTTTTCTTTTTTCGTTCTTCTTTCTGGCAGGCTATGGTCAAACCATCCCTTGCAGATCCTGTTTTTAAAGACAGCAAGAGATACAAATCCTACAATTCCCATGGGTAACCAGATCCAGATTCAAAAGATCTTGCTGCCAGAAATTGTTTCCATATCCATAACTGTGGTGTGTTAGCTTTTCTTTTGAAGACCTGGATTTAATTCCATTTTTCTCTTAAGCAGAGGAAAACTTCACTCCAACGCCACTTCCCTGTCTCTTCCTTATTTAAGGCTTCCTCCTACTCCTCATATGAGCTACAATTACTCTTACAGTTTCTTCAAACTTGATTCCCCTCCACTTTTCAGCTCGGCCTATATTTTCTCCTCCACGGCAGGGG
>PVKH010023678.1:0-13802 GCA_004027955.1 Chaetophractus vellerosus
ACAGCTGCCGATGTCTGCCAGGGCTCAGGCCTTTTGGGTTCCTCTCCTCCCAGGGCTGCATTTCTCTCTGGACTTAGCGCTTCCTCCACAAGGTCAGCTGTAGACTATCAGGCAAATGGCTCATTTCTCTTCTCCTGTGGCGTCCTCTCCAACATCAGAACTGCTTCTCAAAAATCTGCTTCTCAAATCTGCTCCCTCTGTCTTTTGCTTTGCCTTTTATACTTGAGACACACCCACTGAGGGGCAGGGCTCAATGCCCGACTGAAGTGGCCCAGTTAACGCCCTAATCGTAACCTAATCATGCCCAGATTAACAGATCAGTTTACAAGAATGATTCAATTTATATTTTTGGAATTCATAATTACATAAAACTGCCAAACCATTACACAAATTGGAAGGAAAAAGTAAAACTTTCAGTGTTTGTAGATGATAGGATCCTATACCTGAAGAATCCAAAAATATCTAAAACAAAGTTACTAGAGGTAATAAATGAATTCAGCAGAGTGGCAGGATACAAAATTTATATGGAAAAATCAGTGTTTCTATGCACTAGTAATGAGCAATCTGAGGAAGAAATCAGGAAAAAAATTTCCATTTACAATAGCAACAAAAAGAATCGAATATTTTTTAATAAACTGAAGCAAGGGCATAAAGCACTTGTATTCAGAAAACTACAATGCATTGCTAAAAGAAATCAAAGAAGACTATATAAATAGAAGAACATTCCTATTTCATGGATGGGAAGACTAAATATCGTTAAGATGTCAGTTTTACCCAAACTGATATACAAATTCAGTGCAATCCTGGTAAAATTTTCAACAGCCTTTTTTTTAATGAAAAGGAAGACCCAATTATCAAATTTATTTGGATAGCTAAGGGGTCCCCAATAACCCAAAACATCTTAAAATGGAAGAATGAAGTTGGATGACTCCCACTTCTGGACTTTAAATCAGATTACCTACCTACAGTGGTAAAAACAGCATGGTACTGGCATAAAAACAGACATACAGACAAAGGGAACGGAACCTATGGTTCAAAAATAGACCCTCACATCTATGGTAAAGTGATTTTAAGAAGGTTTTTCTGCTGAGGCAGAACAGTCTATTCAACAAATGGTAGATATTAATATGCAAAAGAAAGAAACAGGACTTCTGCATCACATCTAATACAAAATTTAACTCAAAAAGGATCAAAGACCTAAATGTAAAGTCCAGAACCATAACTCTTAGAAGAAAATGTAGGGAAACATCTTCAAGACCTGGTGGGGCGGCGGGGGAGACAGCGAGGGGAATGGTTTCTTACACAGAAAACATGGGCTGCGAAAGAAAAAATGGATAAATGGGGCTTCCTCAACCTTAAACACTTCGTGCTATAAAGAGTTTGTCTAGAAGGTGAAAAGGCAACCTACTCAATGGGAGAAAATATTTGGAAACCACATATCCAATAATTGTTTGATTTCCATGCTATATAAAGTGATCAGACAGGTCAACAATAAAAGAGAAAGCAATCCAATTTTAAAATAGGCAAAAGACTTAAATAGACATTTCTCCCAAAAGAAAATACAAATGGTGAAAAAGCACATGAAAAAGTATTCAATATCACTAACTATTAGAGAAATGCAAGAGAAAACTATAATGAAATATCACCTCAAACTTCATAGAATGGCCATTATTTAAAAAACAGAAAACAATAAATGCTGGAGAGGATGTGGAGAAATAGAAACATTCTTTCACTGTTGGTGTGAATGTACAAAGGTCCAGCTTCTGTGGCAGACAGTTTGGTGGTTCCCTAGGAAGCTAAATATAGAATTGCTCCATGATCTGGCAATCTCTCCACTAGTAATATATTCAGAAGAACTGAAAACAGAGACAGAAACAGATATTTGCACACCCATGTTCACAGCACTGTTATTCACAATTACCCAAAGATGGAAACAATACAAGTGTCCATCACCCAATGGATGGATAAACAAAATGTGGTATATACATATGCTGCTGTAAAAAGAAATGAAATTGGGACACATGTGATAACACGGATGGACCTTGAGGACATTGTGCTAAGTGAAAAGAGCCAGACACAAAATGACAAATATAGTATGGTCTCACTAACATGAACTAAATACGAAGAATAAACACATGAAGTTAAAACCTAGACTATAGGTTACTAGGAGATAGGATGAAGACTGAGAAGGGGTACTGATGCTTAAGGTATGTAGAATTTTCAAATAGCTTGACTATAAAAGTGTGGAAATATAGTTGAGGTGATGCGATGCATGGGAAAAACACAATGCAATTTTTGGACTATAGTTAGCAGCAATATTGTAATATTGTTGCATTATTGTCAAAGAAGGTACTATTTCAACACTAAAGGATTTCTTCTTTTAGATAAGGGAAATGTTCAAAGTTTACTGGTGTGACTGCAGAACTCTGTGATGAAAGTGAGAGTCATTGAGTGTATACTTTGGGTAGAATGTACAAGGCATAGGACTATATAATACAGTGAACTAGGTGGTGGAAGATGGACTGTGGTTAAGTTAAAAGTACAAATAGGAGAGTGCTCCTTCATGAACTATAACAAATGTAAATTACTGATTCATAGTGATAATAATAGAAGGTGTATGGAGAAAAACTTATCGAGTATATGCTATGGACCATAGCTAGTGGTAATAGCCTGATGATGTTCTTTTCATCATCTGTAACAAATGTTCCACAACAATGTAAGTTGTTGGTGCAGGGGTGATGTATGGGAATTGTGCACATTATGCATGATTGTTTTGTAAGTTCACAACTTGTCTAAAAATAATGAAAGATAAATAAATATAAAACTCTTCAAAAAAAAAACATACTACTCAAATAGCCCCACATTTGTATGGGCTGCCTTGGAGGCAGTGATATCATTATTCTCTAATAATACTGAACATGACACTTTTTAATGAGACTTGAAGATGGGGGAGATGACCAGGAGGATCGTTTTTAATGATAAATACGGACCTCCTCTGATTAGACAGGCACATTTAGGCTGGCCCTTCCTCAAAGACAAACTATTCTCCCCACAGCCTCAAACCGTGTCTCTTTCTAGAAGCCTTTTCCAAAGTGAGGAGATAAATAGATACATGCATGCATCATCAATGAATGTATAATGTGATAAATTAAATTAAATAAGAGAAAATGAGAAAATTTACCTCATCTTCTAGGGCATATATTTCAGCAATTATGTTCTTATACCAACGCACATGTTTGTATGGGGAGAGGAGTATTGTTTCACTGTTTTCAATGTGTCCTAACTTGTGATTAGAAAGTTTGACTAAGGGAACAGTAACTTATTTAATAACTCTAAGAAATATATGCATTTACATTTTACTGTGAGTACTACTTGTTAACTCGGTCATGTTTCTGAGCAAGGGCACAATTTGAATTTCTACCTTTGCATGATTACATGCATTAGCCAGATGATTTTATTTAGGTGGTCACAGTGCTCAGAATAAAATAAAAGCCGATTTTACTATTTTATATTTGTCCTTTACCATTTTCAAAGCTTTTTCATACACATCATTCAATGTGACCGCTCATTAGCCCTAGAGATGAGGAGTCACTTGCAGAAGGCCAGGCATCTATATCGTGGCAGGCTAAAAGACCAGACTGCAGAATCTCTGACTTCCCATCAATCACCTCTCTTTCAAATCTGTGCTTTGGATTTATAGAAAAAATTACTCAAGCACAAGAAGCCTCAACCAAGTCATGATGACAAGAAGGGAGGGAAATGATAGCATTATAAATGATGTAAGCAAGAAAAATAAAATTGAAATGTAATTTATTGAAGCCAAATTGGTAAATAATTTATGCACACTTTTTCTAATTTTTTGGAGCTAAGGGAAATGTATTTTTAAATTGATCTCAGTATATAAAAATGAATAAGCAAAAAAGTGTTTTAATATAGAAGTGAAACTTAGAGACACAGTTCCATAATATGCATATTTTTCTACAAATATTTGTTTGAAGTTACAATTTTTAGATTATCTTATTCAAGTATGTGATGCTTTTCCCACCTGCAACAATATCTCTACTTTTAAACCATGGCAATGATTTTAGTGGTAATGAACACCCAAAAGTAAAGTGAAATTTTAATTCTAATCAAACAAGTTCTGTTTAATTCAATATCTTTAATATCCCATTTCCATATATTCTCTCCTATTTGTTTACACACATTCCCTTCTACCTTTATCCTAATTCAGAATTTCACTATCTCTTGCCTACATTGATACAACTGCCTTAAAACTGGAATACCTCCTCCAGGTTTATCACAATAAACTTATACTCCATATTTTCATCTTCCTCCCACCATAATGATTATTTTTTAAAAATGCAAATCATGTAAATTTCCAGTATGGCCCACAAGGCCCATTAATATTTGGTATCTTCCATCCTCATGTTTCAAGATCCTTTCATATTTAAAGTAAACGCGTTTAATGATGGCTTTTTAATTTCTTATTATATTTGCAAACCCTCAAACCAACTTGCCCTTGGGTATGTGAGGTCTCTGCATAGGCTGCTCCTTCAACAAAGAAAATACTTTTCCTTTTTCTTTGCTTAGCTAACTCTTCCTTATCTTCCAAACTTCACTCAAATATCTGAGTTAAAGAGAGAAGGAAACACAAAATCAAAAATGGTTTATATGATCAAAGTTCTTCAAAGATGATTTTGACTGATTGCAAAGGCAGAAGCAGACCAGTTTGAAGACTATTTCCACAGTCTATGGTATAGATTAGATTCTTAGACTAGCATGATAGGATGAGCAAACATGGGGCTTAATACAGCTCTACCATATGTCTATCTAGTACCCTCAATTATGCTACAGCACAGTGTTTGAAAATTCAACTCTATCATTATTTTTATGTTACTAGGGAAGTCATTTTACCTAAAGACCAATTCGCTCACCCCATATATTTTACATGAGAATTAAATGAGATTAAATAATTGAAAAGTTAGCACAAAAGCCTGGAACACAGTGGTAATAAAGAGTTTTACCTATGAAAAGTATCAAATCTGGTAAATTTCAGATAGATCATTTTAAAAAGGTGAAGTACTTCAAATTCTGGATGAAAAATTATAGGATAAAAATGACCCCTTAGAAGTCATATGAGCTGAAAATAAAAGTTAAGTAAAAATTAAAGTTTCAGATAATTTCAACAATGTGTAAAAGGAAAATAGAGTGACAAAGACATTTTCAGATGTGTGTGTTTTCAGATGTTTGTCCTTGACTCAATACTCTCTCACAGTTTTTTCAATGGGCAAGTTATTTAACTTCTTGCATTATCAAACTTTTGGATATATGAAAAGCTCTTGGACTATATAAAAACAAAATTTCTTCTCATTTTCAAAATTAACCACCATATGATACATGCCTTTTTTGTGCAAAGCAATCTATTGGATACCGCCAATCTAATAACTAGATGAGGCCGTTAATTCAATTAAAATATAAAAATAGATACATATCAAGGATCAGAGAAGGAAAATACAACAAATTATCTGTTTATTATAAAAATTTCTCATCTTCTGTGATAAAACAGTAACTTTCTTGGAAATTTATTTCTAATGATAAACTACATGCAAAATATTCATTAGAAATATATTTATGGTGTGAATTGTGGTATAGGAAAGACCTAATGTGCAAAAACAGAGAAATGGTAATGTTCAATACCGTTAACTAGCATAGTATGCAGTCATTAATAGTAAAATGTATAGATAGCATGTATTAACATAAAAAAGAACTTTACAACTTAAATTTTTAAAAAAGAATCAAAAGATACTATCTATACTGTAACTACTTATCAAGCCCAAACTCAAAATCCATTTCCTCTAGTAATCCGTTCCTAACTCCTAAGTATCATTAATCAATCATATTCTCAGCTCTCTGTAATATAAAATTTTATATTTATAACACCATATGTTTTCTGTCTGAATACATATCAGTCTTACAAGGTTCTCAGAATCCAGGGAAATAGTGCATGCTTATGAGCCACTAAAATCTTGGTAAATTTATTAAACTCAGTTAAAAATAAATTTGCATATGACCAGTGACTAGAAGAGGTTAGAATTATGATTGCTAGATTTAATATTTGCTTAAATGATGTCAAGCAATGGATACTTATACTTATTTTTAAACATCAGAGTTGGTTTTAGCATTTCCTATCATTTGTGCAAAAAAAGGTAAAAATTAGAAAAGAAACCAAAAAACAGTCTATTGTTATCTGTTTTTTTTTTGTATTTATAATATGAGAATGAATTATATTGATGATTTGAAATACTATTTTCTGATATATTTCTAAAAAATTTTATAATGTTCATATGCCAGAGGTAAACTTATGGACAAAAAAGTGGCTATAGATTTGATGAAAAATATTAATTCTCATATTTTTAAGCCATAAATGTATACCTGATTTTATTATTTATATTAAAATTTTATACTAATTGTTCAGGAAAACTACCTCATTAAGTGAATTATGCTCCACTTATTTGAAAATAAAATATTGATTTCTTAAAGTTTTCTCCTACTAATCATCCATGTTTTAAATTATTTAATACTGGGTGTGATTGCTAAATATTTATATCAGAATTTAGAAAATGAGTATTATATGGAAAGAACTCATTAATTTAGAACTATTCAGGTTAGTAAATTTCAATTGTAAATATAACCTTTTCCATGGAGCTATTGAAGATATCAAGATATGTACAAGCCTTATTTAACAAAGGTAAGAAATTACAGAAATTCTAAAAGTATTCCCACTAAAACCAACATCCATCCTGCACTTAATAGGAAGTTATCATTGCAAAAAATAAGGATAGGGAATATTGTTTTTGACAGTGTGTTAAAATGATGGATTTATAGCAAAAAGTGAGCTTATTTTTAGAAACCCTCTTTCTAGGTTCCAAACTGCATTTCATATTCCTTTTTAGATGTCAGATGTGAATAAATAGTTAATCCATGTTTTGAACTGAAGGGTATTTTTTTAAGCCAAGTGTATTTGTCTTTAAAATTGTTGGTTAGTAAATTCATTTTTAAAAGGCCTTACAAAAACAACATACTTGATCAATTTTTGATGGAGCCATTAAAATTAAAGCTGCCATTTTTGTCAAAGCAATAAAAATGTCTCTCATCTAAAATGCTCAGACATTCCACTGAGTGAAGAACATTAGAACCAAGAGACTCATAAAATGTTTTGGTTTTGAGATAGAAAACAGCTATGATATTTGGAAACTGTCCCAAACTTATGCAGTAGACTTGATGTATTCTCCTCCTGATAAAAAATTGAGAGAATGTTAGATGTCTGGAAAATAATATACTTCTTAATTGCAAAGGAAACCTGAGAGTTAATTAAAGAACATAGAAACAATTTAAAGGATTATGCAATATCTTTCACTCTTGGCTTATTAAGAAATAGATAGGCAAAGGTTTCAATTTGTTTTATTTTTATAGTTGAAAAAAGTCATCATTTTTTTAAAGGGCTAAGCAAAGCTGTATTTTTCCTTTTTTGAGAGTCTTTGGCTTCATTAAGATGATCTATCTGTATGAGGCTTAGATACTGCCAAACTTTTCTGCTGAGTGCTTGTATTCAGTCTTTTATTTTCCTCTGGATTACAGATTGTTTTAAGTTGTTAGACTGAACTCTCCAAAAGGTAGTTAGAGCTCTTTTTATTTGTGTTTTCTTCAAAAAGAAGCAGCACTAACTTATTTTGTCTGCCTGAGCTTTTCGTGATTGCTGACCCTGCAAGTTTATCCAATACATTTGACTAATGGCAGATTGTCCAAAGTGAACTACGGGCTTTTATATTTAGTAAAAGTCATGCACAGGTATGACATAGCCCCATCATCATCAGAATCTTCCCATTGAATGAGCATTAACCTGAAAATAAGGATGGGCCTATGTAACTGAAGTGTTAAGAAAACAAAGCAGACATTGTACCTGGGGAAAAAAGTTCAAGCACCATAATGCAAATTTTGTGTGGTTAAAGCTAGCAGAAATTCCTTAAGAAGAAAATAGGGAGAATCAAAAACGGTTACAAAGCATTGCTCAAATTGCAGAAAAGGCCAAAATGCAGTCAGATGGTTTTCTCCTAAAAGACTTGTCATATTCTCAAAGAAACAATAAACGCTACAAGAAGCTCCTTCTGAAATACTCTCCAAAAATGTTCTGTTTTCAACGCAGATCTCAAATAATAAGGCTTGTTTGTATGCCAACTCAAGCATTTAATAGTAAACCTTAAGCAAAGTTGTAGAGTGATTTTTTTTTCTTTCACCTTTTTCTTTTCGCTCACTTTCATACCTCTGGACGACAAACATCCCCATACTATCCTGGGATTAGCTACTACTCTCTCTCATACTCCACACAACGTTAGGAAAGGCAACTGTGTTTGAGGCTTTTTGGTCACTCGTCCCCGGGTTCCCACACCCAGCACTCACCCAATTTTCAGAGTAGAAACATTTTAGGCATACACAGAAAAAAAGTACGTTGTTCAAATTCATATATGCAGGTAATGGGACTGACAGATTTAGAATCCATTATTTTCAGATTTCAAGTCTGAGTAATTTTATGAAAGTTTTGTTTTTTAGGTTGTTTGTTTATATTTTGTTTTGCTTTGTTTTGTTCTTTTATCATAACATGCTGCTTGACTTTGGCTGCTTTGTCTAAATTATTGATTTTATATTTATAGATGACTGACTGCCATATTAAATGTTATTTAAGGTATCTAATAAATAGTCCACTGGAAAATGAGTTTTAAATTAATTTTCAATATTAAAATTATATCCCCCCTAAGCTTGTGCAAAGTCATTACCCTCAAAAGAAGTGATTCTATCAGTAGGAAGTTTTGCATGTCTAAGAGACCAAGGAAGATTTCATTTTCAATTGAAAGAGGCTTGCATGGTTATAAGCACCAAGTAATCACATACTGCATGGGTTTCATAAAATATCAAGACGTCAAAGCCCTGTCTTTGAGCAACATCCATGTTAAGAAGAAGATATAGAAAAAGAACTAGGAAAGAGAGTGAAAGTCAAATAATAATTTTACATATAAATGTTATGCGTACATACAGTTATAACCTTGGATTTAATCACATTAATATATGCATACAATTCTCTGGCAAATATTGTGTTGATTTAGTCTATCCCTGAAAATTTATTTCTCTACTATCTATTAAAATATCACCCATATGTGCATATTTATAGTTTATCAGCTTAGCTATAATGCTTAATGTGCTTTAAACTTTTGAACCTCATGGGAAGGGAGAAGTAAATAAAAGAATAATCTGACAGAGGAGAATACAGTGCTTTAAAATCTAAAGGACATTTGGAAGGCAAGTGACTGATTCCTGTAAGCCATTAGAAAGAACAGGAAAAATGAATTTGGTTTTTATTTTGGCTATGGAGAAAATACGACTAAATTGGGTTGACAGATGTTCACGTGCAATTAAAGGGGCACATCAGGCTTTGGTTTCAACCTAATAATGCTCCTGTGGAAATTCATAAGCATTATTTTAATTAAGTTTTTATATGTAGAATGCTTCCAAAATAATTTGTGCATTACATGCTCTAAGGCAGATTCGAAAGAGTTTCCTTTTTCATAATATCTGTCATTGGATTAAGGTTGAGTTGCACCAAACTATGACGCAGAAAATGGGAACTATGATTGATAGAAATTGAACAGGAAAAATGAAGGCACTTTATAAGAAAAACAAGCAAGAGCTTGTTAAGAGCTCTGTGGATCCCTTTGAACAATCAGATTTACAAGAGGACACAATTAGGTACACAGATACTGAAAACAATGACTGGGAAAAGAAAAGACTATGCATCCTACATTTGAATTATATATAAATGTTCAGGCTTGTAGTCAATAGCAAGTTAATCTATTTAAATAAGCGTGGTCTCTTTTTATCTAATAAATGCTATGATCATCAATTATACTTGATACTACATGCTTGGGTTTATAAGAGCAAGGAAGCATTTTTTTTTTCAAAAACACACACACGCAAAAAAAAAACAAAACACTACCAAAATAAATAGCTGGGGAGTGGATGTGGCTCGAGCAGTTGAGTGCCTGCCTCCCACATGGGAGGTCCCGGGTGTGCTTCCTGGTGCCTCCTAAAAAATCAAACAAGCAAAACAAAACAAAACAAAAACCAACTGAGGGAAGTTGACGTGGCTCATTGGTTGAGTGCTGGTTTCCACATACGAGGTCCCAGGTTCAATCCCCAGTCCTCAGTACCTCAAAAAAAAAAAAAATATTTGTTGATGCAAAATTTTATCCAACTGTACCTTAACGTTTTCTATTTAGCAGATAAGAGGTTAACACTTGGAACAATAGCTTTGTCCAACATGATTTTTAGTTAATATAAGAGAAAGCAAAGGAATATAAGACTGGGGAGTCAAGACAAAATATCGATTATTCCAAAAATGAAATGAGCTTGCCTATAATATATAGGAACCTAAATGTGTGATCAAGTAATTATACATTACTTGGAATATCTTAACATGTTCTAAGAAGTAAAGCAATATTGTTCAATGGAGACTGAGAGACATTGTTTAACCAACAGCACTTTGAAATAATTACAACAATGTGGAAATATCCAGTAATCCTAGTAAACATTGACCAACTGCTGACAAATATATTTGGATGAGAGTAAAAGTGGTACAAATTAAATAGGGGCTCTGCTCCAAACAGTATGTAATGACAACTCTGGAATTTAAGATGGCTCCTGGGTTTTATTTTTGGAGATAACTAGTTCCCAGGTGCTGGAAATGGAAAATATCTGGTAAGGGTCAGAAGAGACAGGAAGACATCTCACTAGGCCTGACCTAACTGCCACATGATATGTGGAAATGAAACTTGAGAGCCAAGATGCAGCAACATGTCAACTGTTTCCAAACAACAGCTGAAGCCACGCCAGCAAATCAGAAGCAGGAAATATGAGTTAAAACATGAGGTTCCAAAGTGAAATAGCTTAGACTTCTTATCATATCGTAAACTCTCTCAAGCAATATAACATTGGGATGTTAATCACATCTCTGAGCATCCATATTTTCATCACTATAATGTCGATATTAATTCCAGGCATTTTGTTAGAGTGGCTATAAAAATTAAAAGAAAGTTGAAGGATACAAGGTTAAATTCAAAAGCCAATTGCTTTCCTATTTTTCAACAATAAACAGTTCAGATTTGACATCAAAAACACAATTGTCATTAGCACCTAAGAAAATCAAATACTTAGATATAAACCTAAAAAATATATACAAGACCTATAAGAAGAAAACTATAAAATGCTGATGAAAAAATAAAATAAGATCTAAATGTTCAAGGATAGGAAGACAATATTATTAAGATCTTAATTCTTCCCAAATTGATATATAAATTCAATGTAATCACAATAACATTTCCAGCAAGTTATTTTGTGTATATTGAAAAATTGATTCTAAAGCTTATATGGAAAGATCATAACCAAAAGACCCAGAATAACCAACAAAATAATAAAGACCAAAGGTGGCAGACTGACACAACCCGAAATCAAGAATCACTATAAAGTTACAGTGGTCAAGACAGTGTGGTATTGGTGAAAAAATAGACAAATAGATCAATGGGATAGAATAGAGAGACCAAAACTAGACTTACACAATAATACTCAACTCCTCTTTCACAAAAGATCAAAGGCAATTCAATGGAGAAAGAAGATGGTCTTGTCAACAAATGGTGCTGGAACAAGTGAATTTCCACAGGCAAAAAAAAAAAAAAAAAAACCACAATCTAGACATAACCCTCATGTCTATCACAAAAATCAACTCAAAATGAATAATAGCTCAATATAAAAAACAAAACTAAAATTTCTAGACGGTATGGAGGAGAAATCTAGTGACTTTGGGTTTGGTAATGACATACAGTCCCAAAAACACAATCTATGAAAGAAAAATTGATGTTAAGACTTCATTAAAATGAAAATTTCTGTTCTGCAAAGGACACTGTTGAGAGAATAAGAAGAAAAGCCACAAACTGAGAGAAAATATTTCAAAAAAAATTTCTGACAAAGGGTTTGTACCCAAAATATTCAAAGAAGTCTTAAAATTCCATAAGAAAACAAACAACCCAATTTAAAAATGGGCAAAAAAATAAACACTCCAAAGAAGATAAAGAGATGGCAAATATGCATAGCAAAGAAGATCAAGATGATATATCATTTGAGAATTGTAAATTACAACAACAATCCTATCATCATATCAGAATGGTTAAATTCTACAACAATGACAACACCCAGCGCTAGCAAGGAGGTGAAGCAAAGGATCTCCCAGTCATTGTTCCTGAGGATGCAAAATGGTACAGCCACTTTGGAAGAAAGTCTGGCAGCTTCTGAGAAAGCAAATCATAGGCTTCCTACATGATCCAGCAATTGCACTTCTAGGTTCTACCCAAAGGGACTGAAAATTTATGTCCACACAAAAATCTGCACACAAATGTTTATTGCAGCTTTATTCATAATTGACAATAACTGGAAACAACGAAGATGCCCTTCTATAAGCAAAAGGATAAACAAACTATGACACAACCACACAATGGAATAGTATTCAGCAATAAAAATAAATGAGCTATCAAGCCATGAAAACCATGAAGGGACCTTTAATACATACTGCTACGTTAAAAAAGCCAGCCTAACACTTCTACAAACTATATGACTTGAACAATATGACATTGTAGAAAAGACAAAACTATAGAGATAGTAAAAAGATAAGTGATTGTCTCAGGTTGAGGGGTGCAATGGAGGGAAGGAATGAATAAATGGAGTATAGGGCATTTTTAGGGAAGTGAAACTATGCTATATGATACAATGATGTGGGTACATGACAAAGTATGTAAGTATTTGTCAAAATTTACAGAGGTGTGTACTAAAAAGCAAACCCCACTGTAAACTATGAATTTTAGTTACTAGCATCATAGTAATATTGGTCCATCAATTGTAAGAAATTCACTACGCTAAAACAAGATGTTAATAATAGGGAAACTGAGCATGTGTGTGGGAGGAGGGAATATGGGAACTCTGTACTTTCTGTGAAATTCTAAACACCTAAACCTGCTCTAAAAATAAAGTATAGGGGCCGGCTCGATAGCCCAGTGGATAGGGCGCCGGCATACCACATGGAAGGCCCCGGGTTCGATTCCCGGGAACCTCTCCTAGCGGGCAGACCGCCTTGAGAATGGCAAGCTGCCATGGGCGGGCCGGAGCCGCTGTGGGCAGGGCAAGAAGCTGCCACGGACATGGCAAGAGCTGCCACGGGCAGGGCAGGTCGCCCGCGGATGGAGTGCAGCCAGCCACCCGCAAACTGAAAGCCGGCCGTGAACGGACGCAGAGACCGCCCACAAGCGGGGAAAGCCACGCCTGCGCAGTGACCACTCTCGGCGCGTCGCCGCAACGGGGGGAAGGGGAGATATGTAAGAAAATAAATAAATCTTTAAAAAAATAAAATAAATAAATAAATAAATAAAAATAAAGTATATAAAAGTCAAATAACAGAATGAATATGAAGCACTATACCAGAAACATGTGTTCATTAAATTATCATAACTCACAACTCCATTACTAGTACTTGTCTATTATCTACTAAGAAATAAGAAAGGAAAACTAAAAAGTCTCAAAGCAACATGTCCTAGTGGTTTTCCATATCCATAAGATCAATAAAAATAACAAAATTCAGTATTGTTAAAAATAGAATAGACCAAAAAAATGAGGAAAAAATAGGGGAATACATGCTCCAAAGTGTCCAAGGT
>PVKH010023679.1:0-13799 GCA_004027955.1 Chaetophractus vellerosus
ATTTTGGGTATTATAACAAACAAATTTCCAGATGTCTTTGATTGGACCTCAAGGGGAAAGAAAAAAAGCTGTTGGAATATTTTCACATGATAAAAAATGAGGTTCCTAAAGTTTTGCTTAAACCTTAATATTATACAAAGTTATGAGGTCAATAATTATTCTCAAAATTGCGTTTAAATTTCCTCCCATTTATGTATGTACAATTTTCAAGAAGGTATAATAGAATCTTCCTCAAACCTATTGTATTGCTTCTTTCCTTAATAAAAGTTTAGGCTGAGAACTCACAAACGCATTAATGATGACGTAATAATAGTTTGATTTTTTTGTTCTTCCCAAACGCCATTCCAGAGAATTATACAAGGTAAAAGTGCTTTATTTTCTAATTGTGTTAATATTTTTGTTGCAGGTATTAAAAATAGCTTAAAAACAACCAGTATTGCCAAAGCAATTCAGAATGTATGGTTTTCTCTGTTACTAAAAGTTTTTAATTTTTATGTATTATTGATACTAATGACATACATTGACATGCCATGTCACACAAATGACAATACAAACTTAAAACATCATTAACAAAATGTAGCTCAAACACATATAAAGACATATAACAATAAACATCATAAAAATGAGATGTCATGCAGATAAAGCTGATGCAGCTTCAACAAAAGAGATACATTGTAAGATTTAAATAGTTTTTAATTTATTGACACCTGATTTTTGACCTAATAAATGGTCTATACTAGCGTATTTTTAAAAAGAGAAAGGTGTTAATACTTTGCAGTTCCTTCAGTTTATCAAATTCTCTGTTTCTACATTAGATTATAGATATATTTATAATTCTTAAACCTGGGTAAATTACACCCTCTGCTTTCTGTCATATGTTAGAGGAGCTAGTTAAAATTCTCTGTGTTGCTGAAATTTAATTCTATCTAAATTCACTTCTTGTATATACTTCTAATGTTTCATAATATTTTCTACTGAAATTCTACTGTCTTCAAACCCCAAAAGCAATTTTTCCCTTATTTTTAACAGATGACTTTATTTTGTAGGTTGTTAAAAAATTAAATGCCACAGTGCAAATCCCTTAAATCTCTATACTCTGCATTTCATTTTCTTCATGTTTTAACCAACTGTCACATTGTCCCTGTTCAGAGGAAGAAAAGCACTTCCTTTCCAGTGTTAATTTCTCAACCCCCTCATACTCTCTCCAGGAGCTTAATACATCAATAATTCTTTCACATCTTCAATCTTTCTCTCACTTTCTACTTTGGTCATAAAAATCTCTGATCTAGTAAAATAACCTTGCACCATCATTGTTATTTCTTCATAAATTTTTTACAATTAAATTCATTAAAAAGAAATCTACACACATTATCCAACTTCCTCACTTAACTTTCATTGTTTTGCAACTTAAAATAGCATTGTCCCCATTACTGTACTTACTGAAAATATTCTTTAAAGCATCATCATTCCTTGGATTGAGAAATTCAGTAGGATTTTCCACAGGCTTCATCTTCTTAAAAATCTCTCCTAGAAATTTCTTTGGAATAATCACTTATCTTGAAAATCTTTTTATCTTGGACAGCTTCATCCTTTTTCTTTCTTATTGTCTCTTTCATATGCATTGTTGACTTTGTTGTTGTTGTTTCTTCCCCTTCTAAATGCTAAAATTTTATAGGCTTTATCGTTGATCCCTTTTTTTTCTTCTGCCACTGCACTTTCTGCTGGTTTTGTACGTCATTACCTTATTGACCACCCCAGAGTATGATAGACCAAAAGTTTTTGGAGATTTAAGGCTTATTTATTCTACACCCAGCTAACACTTAACACTTTCTCTATTCATCCTCCATCTTTTGTGTGTATCTTCACTACTTTTACAAGTATATCTCTGTCTCTCTACTAAAACATTTAGAACTTTATATTGTTTCTTTCTATATTCATCCACAGAAAGGAGTTTTACACAAAGTGGTGCTTCAGAATGTGTGCTGAACTCTCTTCTGAAAATCGTGTCCCCTAAGCTCACTTTTATCCTATAATAAGTGACAAGATTAGAGAAATTATATCTAAAGTCAACAAGTTATTAAATTGAATTCTCTGCTTTTCAAATGGAGGCTTTTCATTTATACTCTCTCCCGCATATTTTTGCAAGTCATTACATGATATACAATGGTTTCTATCTGTCATTGAAATGTCATTCAGAATAATTCCCAAGTCCCAAAAATGCCCCAAATTACACATTTTTCCCTCTCCCTACCCGCAGAACCTCCAGTGGCCACTGCCTCCACATCCATGATAAAAGTCCTTCCATTGCTAGAGTATACCTATAGTTGTTCTACTGTAGACTTGTGATCCTAGCAATGGAAGAACTTTTATGTTGTGCTTTTTAAAATGATTTCCATAGCTAATATTGTATCTTAATTAGTCATTCTGAATAATTAAAATAAAATTTTAATTTTATTAGAATTAAAGGTTTTGATAAATTCTTCAGCAAGGTGGTCTTTTAAACATTTCTTTTAGCCAGCATTTCTAAAATGCATTTATATCATCAAATCCTGTTTTAACTGGTGATCTAATGTATCACAGGAATGGTATTTTGCTCAGAGTTATGGGGTATGTTGTTTACATAAAGATCATAATCCAATGTGTATTTAACAAGGTGGACATTTTACATCTATGGTAGTAAACATTCAAGAAACTTATTCTATGCAAGTACATAAAATGTAAAATTAAAGTTATTTTTTCTGGGCCAGATGAATCAATCCATGCTAAAAGATTCCATGGAACAGTGTTCTCCTTCCCTAGACATTGACCAAGACTGCCTTAACTTCTCTGTAACTTGGCAGGCTTCTCCCTGACTCCAGGACTTTGGCCTCCCAGTCACCTGGCCCTTAAGCTATCCAGGCTCCTGAGATGTTCCCAATTAGGTAGTTCCATATTTCCCCCTTCCAGTCCCCTTCCTCTTCCATACTCCAGGTGGCACAATTACATTAATGGAAAACACTGCAGTGTCCTAACTGCAACCACAGGAAATCTTTCAGCCTTACCAGAGATCACACTCCCTATCATACCTGGTCCTTTTTCACCAGCCCACTCCAACTCTTGGAATGCTTACCGTCCTTTCAGATCAGGCTTGGTTTTCCTTCTCTCTTCCTGCTATAGCAGCACCTAAATACAGTCATCCTTATCTGTTTAAAATTGGTGCACTTTTTGTTGTTGAAAACATATTACCTAATATTTTAAAATATTTTTCACTTCAGGAAGGCATGTTGATTACATTCATGCCCTCATTTTTAATATATTTTAAGCCAACTTCTACCTCAATTGTCATCACTTTCTATCCTAATGGTAATTAATCTAAGACAGTACATCTAAGCAAAAATAACTTGGTTCTTTAAGGCAAATTAAGAGTACGTGGTAATCATCCTTATGTGAGGCAAGCACTTTCCTTAAGAATCTATATTTAAGGTGACTCCGTAGTGAAGCCAAGAAATCAGGTTGTTTATAAATTAAGAATGAGGCAAAAGGAAATCTGTCTGAATATATATTCTTTAGATGAAGCCAAAATCTTGCATAATTTTATATGGTTGATTTAAGATGTCAATTAGCCCATCCCCAAACCTTTCTCCTCCTCCATCTTTCCTTCTAATTGTAAATCTCCACTGACTCCTTAGGCAAAGCCTACAGGGTGAAATAAAAGCAAACTGCTGACAAATGCCTTCAGATAGCAGTGTCACAGGACTGAAATGACCAGGTAATGTAATCTAAGGAGAATGAATCCTGAAAAGTGGACACGAATGATTGCAAAAGTAATTCCTTCAATTAAAAACAAATACACTGCAGGAACCCTTAGTAAAATGAATCTTAGATAAAATTACTTTATAATCCAATTAAATCTCAACAAGATTTGCTGAGGCTCTGATAATGTTTATTAAATTATCTTTGAGCCTGTTATGCTAATCAGAGCTAGCCCTGAATACAATAAGTTAATTCTGACCTGTATCTACAAGAAACAGTTATAGTATGCTTATAAACCCAAAATGAACTTTCCCGAGGTCACTGTTAGACAGAAACGCTACACTACATAGAAATGTACTTAGGGGGTTATTTTTTATTCGTTGTTTTAGTTTTGTTTTTGTGTGCAAGCGTGTGTGAAGGAAAACCTCTTAAGAGCAGAAGCATTCCTAAACATTACCCATTCCCTTCATCTCAAATTCTGTTTAGCAATCTAACCAATTTACATGGAAGGTCTATGTCTTTTGGAAATAAACCCACTGCCATTCTAAATAGAAGAAAATTTCCAATCATTTGTTAGAACAAAACCACCACACATACACTGCCACCACTGCCACTACACAATACCCCTTTACTCGCTGGTCAGAGATTCCTTAATATTTGAATTTTCTAATTGCTTTAAAATTGTATAGTCTTTCTCTATAAAATCAGTAAAGAGAATTACTGGATCATTACTGGATTCATCTGAGTCAGTGAACAGGAAGACAAGGACTAACTGATTTTCTTTGATTCTTTAAGTATGTAAAGCAAACTGGGAAAGTTTCCACCTATTCAGACATTTGTGTTGTTTACCTTGTCTGATATTCATCTCAAATATCACCGGAAATGATCCAGGGCTCAGAAACTTAATTTCCAAAAAAATAATGATTTTTAAATAATCTTTGGTTTAAGATAAAAATGTTTCTGATTATATACATCAATATATTTATTTTGCTCATAGTCAGTGATTGATTTTTATTTTCCCTTTCAATGAAACTACAAGAGTCAGTCTGATTTAAAAGAATCCAACTACTTGACAATCTGCTAGCACTTGCCAGAGATTTATCCTCATAGTTAGAACAATATTAAAAGTTTTATTTTTTTAGGCATTCTTCTCTAGCAGAGCAGCAATAAAAGAAATGATTAAATAAAACTTTCAGGCTAAAACAAATATTACCAGTTTGAATCCCATACATTCCTGCAAGAAGGTATAAGGAAAACCAAAAGTGTATTAAATAAGACTTTTTAAAGTTACATATATTTTTATTTCATTAAAGTACAATTGACTGTTGAAATAAAAAATAACAATATATTCTGGATTCATAATATATGCAAAATGTTTAACAACAACAACACAAAGTGCAGGAGAAAATAAAAGGAATTATTCCGTGGTAGGTTTCTCGTAATGTTCATGAAGTAGTATAATATTCAAAAGTAAACCAAGATAAATTAAATATGCATAGTGTATCCTCTACAGAAACCTCTAAAAAATAAAACAAAGACATGATTGAGAGAGGAGATAAAATGAAACATACATATATATGCATAGATACACATGTGTGCCCATGTATGTATATAGTTGTGTTCATATATTTGCATATATATTCAATTAAGTCTATATATACATTCAATTGATTATATATGTGTATGTACTTGTGTAGATGTGTGTGTATAAATAATTCACTGAGAATAAGAAAAGAACGACAGAGTAATAAAAGCCACAGAACATAAAAAACAAACAGCATATCAACCATACCATAATGGACATAAAATGAAAATAGATTAATAATTCTGATTAAAGGCAAAGATTTTCAGGCTGTCTATAAAATGATCATTTAATTACATGTAGACAACTTGAAAATCAAGGGATGGGAAAAGATACAGCCTGCAGACACCAAGAATAAAAGGCTGTTATATCTATATTAGGTTCAGATAAAATAGACATGGGACAATTTGTATTTTGAACAATAAAAATGAGAATTTTACCATGATAAAGGGATGAATTAATTCACCAACAAATCATAACAATTGTAAAGATAACTAATTAAAATTTTTAAAAATACATGAAACAATAACTAAAAGAAATAAATTGAGAAAAGAAAAACTATAATTGTGTTTGAAAATCTTAGCATCACTCATTCTGTAATTGGTAGGAAAAGTAGTCAAAAATATTAATAATGTAGAAAATTGGAACAGTATAATTCACCAGCTTTGCATATTGAAAATTATAGAAAATTATGCCCAAAATATGCATTAAGCACAAACAAATTGTATATTCTCCAAAATTTTGTCCCAAGATTTGGGACAAATCCCAAATCTTAATATATTTCAAAAGTTCAAATAACACAGAGTATGTCCTAATACTATAATGATCTTAAAATAGAAATTGATAACAAGACGTTATCTAGAAAATCTGCAAATATTGGAAAATTATGCAAAATACACAAAAGATAAACTATAGCTTGCAGAATAAAACACTATTTAATAGAAAAGGTTTTGAACTTCATAAAAATAAAAGCAGAGCATTGCAAAATTTGTCGTTGGAAGGAAATTTATACTTTAAATGCATATATTGGAAAATAATAAAATAATGCAATCGTAAATTCAATAACCCAAGGCCTAACATAAGAAGCTAGGTGAAGAAGAACAAATTAAAGAAATTGGAAAAAAGAAATAATAAAAATCAAAGGAGAAATTGAGGAAATAGGAAAAATAAAACAAAGATAATCAACCAAATTTCAAATAGTTTCTTTGGAAAAATTAATTGAAAATTCATGAGATATACTGTTTAAAAAAGAGAAAACAAATTTGTATCAACATAAAGATTGGAAGAAAAATATCAATATAGATATCACAAACATTAATATGATAATTAAAAAGTAGGGTTATAAAAATGTTGTCAATATTTTTGAAAATGTAGATGCAGTCCAAAATTTGAATAAGAAGAAATTAAAATCTGAAGAACTCCATGTGTGCAAAAGAATTTGAAATCATAACTAAAATTTGTCCTATAAAGAAAACTATTTCAGAAAATAGACAAAAGGAGAATATTTTTCTAACTCATTTTTTGAAGATAGCATATGTCTAAGGGACAAATAATTTCCCACATAAACAAATCAGACTCAAATATTTTTATTCAAGCATTCTCATTGATAGTTCATTTAGGACAAGCCATGAATAGGAAAACAAAGTGCACAGTATCAGAGCATCTCATACATAAAAAACAGAACCTCCTTAATATATCAAAAATACTGTATATTTAAAATAAGATGTGAGAAAGAAATGTATATATTAATATGTCTAATATGCATAGATACAAAAATCCTTAACAAATATCATGATTTCAAATTCAGTTACTAATAAAATGAACAGTATATCATGAGCATGTGAGATTTATCCCAAGAATATAAGGTTGGTTAAAATTCAAAATCAATCAATGAAATATACCATATTAGCAGAATAAAGAAAAAATCAAATGTCAATGACAATCAAAGCAAAAAAAGCATTTAGAAAAATTCAACATCTATTCATGATAAATGTTCTCAACAAACTAGGATTAGAATGAGTTTATCTCAATCTGAAAAAAGAGCATCTAAGTAAAACTGACAGATTTTCATATTTAATGTTGAAATATTAAATAATTTTCTCCCTGTCTGTTATTGTCATTTCTATTCAATATTAAACTGCAAGTCCTGAAAAGACCAAAAGGCAATTAAAATAAAATTTTAAAACAAGTAAAAATTTGCATATTTATAGGCAATATGATTGTCTACATAGAAAACCTATGTATTAAAAATAAAACCTGTTGAATAATAAGTGGATTTAGCAGGTTTAAGGATATAAGATCATCATATATTTTAAAAATCTGTATTTATTTATATATACCAGTAATGAGCAGTTTTAAAATAAATTTTATGCAATACCATTTACAACAGTGTCAAAAGAATAAAATACTCTGAATAAATTTAATAGATTGAAAGTCATAAAAGAAGAGATATATCATATTCCTGTATCAGAAGACATATTGTAAAGATGTTATTTCTCTCCAAATTATTTATACATTTGAAGCAATTTCAATCAACTACTCAGTAGGCTTGTTGTAGAAATTGACAAACTCATTCCTTAATTCATATGGAAAAGCAATATACCTAAGAAAGCAAAAATGATATCAAAGAAAAATAACAATTTTGGAGAACTTAGAGCACCAGATTACATGATGTACATTATAAAGCTATAATATTCAAGATTGGGTTGTGGTGGCATAAAAATAGACAAACAGCAAATGAATGGAATTGTATGCTATTATGTGCTTAGACTAATGCTAAGAACATCAGTTATTTTCCCTCACGATATGCTGAATAGAATTACAAACCTAAATACCATAAATAGTGTATTGGTAAAATAAACTATAGTATTTCCATTACACCAAAATTTTATGCAAATCTTTAAAAAGATGATAAATATCTATGATTTGACCAAGATTATTTTGCTTTGACTTGACCAACCCCGCCTGAGCCCCAACTTACTCCCTCTTCAACCATGACTATCTTGAAATTAATCTGGCAGACAACTTAAAATAAAAAGAAAAATCATGATGCTTTAGGTATACTTATTGTTTAAGGAGAGAGAATTTTATCAAATAGCATAAACGTTATAAAGCAATCAGAAGTTATTTGAACCATTTCTGACAGCATGAAACCAGTTTGTCTGACCAGAACATATTTTAAAAAGATAGAACTAGGTCAGAATGTATCTGAATAGGCTGAGCTTAGCTGGACCAGAGATCACTTGAAAAGTACATAAAAGAGACACCAGGTGAAAGCAAAAACGGTGTATGTTTGAAAATGGAGGAAAATATACTAGCTGAAAGGAAAGGGTTAATGATGTTAGAGAGGGGGAGGTAAATGAAGCAGCATGTTTTGGGGAAACATTTAATTAAACTTTATAATTTCAGTTTATATCTTTTATATAACTTCTAGTAGTTTAGTTTCAAACTTGCAGAATTTCATTGATGAAATGGAAGATTTGTCCTAAATAAACATAAAGGCTAAATTCTTATTACAGATTCTGGGCTCTTCTGTGAAGTATGTATGTCTTTTCACCTCTTCTAAAATCTCAATTTCATTCTCAGACCTGATGTATATATCTTTAGTGGACAAAATTACAACTCCAATAGTACAAATTTATATTTGTACATAACTGTTGAATAATTAGTATAATGAAATAAGCCAATATTTTTATTTAGAAGAAAATATATGAATACTCATTCATTTTTGTCAACTCTATAACATTTCTTAGAAAGGAAAAAAAAAGTAGTAAGCTTTTTTTTGGGAAAAATATAGAGGAAAGTGATTTCACTGGTGAGAAACACTCCAAAAGTAATCTAAGGATGTGGAGATAAACCAAAGCTTTATTAAAGTGTTTGAAGAGTCATCTTAGGCATAGATAACAGGAAATAGTGTGGAGAGAGTATAAAAACGTCACTCTAACTTCTGCTCTTAAATTTGAAACAGAAATATGATTTATTTTTAGTAAAAAATACATTAGCATATGCATTTTGAAGAAATAAATAAAAATGATCACTCTTATCTCCCCCTTATCTCAATCATTTTTCTTCTGAGGAATAGCCTGAGGAAATACAGTAAAAGATCTATAACCAGTATCTGTTCTTAAACAGAAGGCCAGAAACAGAAGACTCTGATTTGCTATACATAATAACTAAATATCTAAATAATTTAAAAAATCAATTAAATAAAATTATTTTTTTAAACCTCAAGCCCCAAATCACATTCTTCTCTGTACTGAATATCTGTTTTGCCCACAAAAATTTAAATAGTTCCTCTATGTCCTTTTTATATGCACTTATTATAATACATTAAAAGTTCTCACATGTAACATTTTATATGAAGGTTTCCGGCTAAGTTAGAAAATAGATTGGAACTCTTCAAATATAGTTTTATGCAAAAAAAGTATCCTTATGTTCTCAAATTTCTTTATAGAGACAAATGATGACTGACATCACCATGCTGTTGGGAAAAGCTAAAGCTGTAAGGGGTAAGAAATCTTGTTTGAATTAAAGATGATAGGTTACAGAATTTTTATTAAGCTCATATTTCATGCATATACAAAAAACAAGATTAATGTTAGATCACTGCATCTGAATGAAGCTGTCCTAATTAAGTTCAAAATAAGATTAAAATGGAGAATAAGTAACATCTTTGGCCTTCTCTAATCCATGAGGCCCAAAGTATCTCTTTGATATATTTCTGTCTTAATTCACTCAAATAACAGTTGTGTCTATAAATATGAGTTGAAAGGCAGATCATACTAACATTCTTTCATTTGTCATTGAGTTGAAATCATGCAACCATTGGCTGTTAGAAAAGTAGAAAAATGTATGCATTGAAAAGAATTGAAGGTGCAATGAAATGGCATTTTTAAATATAAAAATGAGTGGTAATCTGTATCCCTAAACACCAGAGAGAATTAACCAGCATCCTTTACTCTTGTGGTATTCATTAATTTTTATTGTTTCTAAATCTCTAATTATCGTTAAGCATCATTGTATTTCTTTTTATTCAAGGGGATATATGTTTCACTTGGTATAAAATACAATTTATGATTTGAAAAATACTGAAAAGCATAAAAACAGTTTTTCTTGTTCTAATCAATAATCTACTTTAGTGGATTCAATGTGTTTTAAAGCCAATTAATGAAATAAAAATTATTCCCTGTATGTCTTATGTAATGTCATGGTTGAGGCAGCCTCTATGTATGGCTTCCTGGGATTTTTTTGCTCACTCCAAGGCCTGCATCGTTATTCTCTGGGAGGCATAGACACTCTGGACTTGGGATTCCCTTCTTCACAATGGTCCTGTACAATGTCAGAAATGGCTCTGCTAACTTCCCTCTTTAATAGTACTGCTTCTTGAAATCATGCCACCTCGTCAGCTTCTTAAACAAAGGTACTAACTCATGAGAATTCTTGAAAGGTAATCATATATTAGTTGAAACTCTTTCACAGTCTGCTCAGTGGGCTAACACTAGGTTTTAACATTATTTAGCCATATATGGACATTATATAACTGATGATTTTTTTTAATTCTCTTTTTTTTTTTTTGTCCTTGTACTCCAGAACATTTCAGACAAAATAGAGATGACTAAACTCATGGATGAAGAACGAAAGGTATTTCCAATTTCAAGAAAGAGGTCAATTTAGGTAATGTTTCTTTAATAAAAAACTGGAAATGTATGAATCCAAAGAAACCTCAACCTATCCTTGTCTCTTCTGCAATAGATGCATCTCATAGGTGCATTAAATTATCTGCTCACTATGTTCTCATTTTAAGAGGTCCAGTTACATGCCCCTTCTCCAAAATTCTTGTTACCTATTTTTGATTCGTGATGCACTTTTTTCTTGCACACAAAACATATAACCAGTTGTATCATCTGAAATTCTTCCCACTGAGAGGATTTCTTTTTACTACTTTTCTTCAGAGCCACCCCTGAAAGGTACTAGAGTAAAATAGCCACCCAGATCTGGTTAGTTATGGTATAATCTACAGATACATCCTTAAATCAGGCCTGTGTTTTTGGATGAACCACCTACTTCTGCAATTAACTTATGCCTTCTATACCAGTTTTAGCTATCTATTTATGTATCATTTCCGTTTTATAATGAAATATTAGTACACACTTTCAATGTTTTGGTTTTGTGGTTTACATAAAAACAGTTCATGATGGGAGGTTTGGGTTGCATAGTGACTTAGTGCCCTATGCTGGACTGTTCAGATTTACCAGATCCCAGTAGCAAGCCAGGAGATGCTTTTCACATAGAAATCAAGCAACACAGGGCTTGGCTTTATTCCAAAACCCTACAGTATTCACAATGATACCCTATAGAGTTTGCCAAGGATTCCATAGAACATCTCTGTTTGTGCTAGACATTCTCACTTTTGCATCTGATGGGAAAAGAGGTTCAATTAAATTACAAAGAAGTTTGGCCACTAAACTTCCATGAGGTTTGTCTCCCACACTCTGGCACACAAAAAAAGGCATACAGGGCATCTGCAACTCCCTGCTTTCCAGGTCAAATAAATGTAATATAATGGACCACATTAATGTTGTGCCGAACTTGAAACTGATCAAAGTCCTTCTGGACTATACTATGTCAGAGAACTGGAGACAGATATAGTCCAGTCAGAGTGTAAAGTTACCCTATGGTACCTGTTGAGGAAAACCAAACGTCTGAGATTCTTTACTGGTTGGGGATGGAAAATTAGATGAGTCTTCTGGTCAAAATCTCTATAAAAGTACCAGAGGTTGTGCTGATTTTCTCTATTAAAGATATACACTGGAATTAGAGCTGTAGTTAGTATCAATCTCATCAAATTCAGGATCTCCTACTATCATTTTTATGATTACCTTGGCTTCTACACTGGGCAAACCGTGAGGTTATATGGCCTGTTGTGCCTATGACCACATCTGCATCTTTTACATCTTGCTGGGATCACTAATCCCTGCAATTCACCCAAGGGTGTAGAATTAATTTTGCTTTATTTTATTGGAGGGGTGTAGGGAGTTCCAGTGCTTTCTATTGCCTTTCATATCATAAAGCCCTTTCTACATGACAGGGAATGGTGGGAATTCTTACCGTTAGTAAGTATATCTATTCACACTACATATTTTGGGACTTGACAAAATGAAAGGTACAGCTGTAGTCTCAATGGACCATATCGAAGACCATATAGGGCCAACATAGCATATATTACCTAAACTCATTAGGTTTCATGTTGAAGGTGAACTACAATAATCAATTAAATCTCCAAGGATTAGCAACAGTTCAAAGCCAAAATCAAATAATCTGCAGAAGATCTGAAAATTACTTTTCCTAAGGGCACATTCATCCTAACAAGTGGCTTTAAATTCTATTGAAGGTAGTTGGGAGAAGAGTCCATGATATATGCATATAGACTTAACCTAGTGTTCTATTTCAAAGGGAAGGAGCCTACCACTTATGTAAAGTGTTATTAATGTGTGAACAATCTTGAGTTGAACACTAAAAATCCCCACTAAAGTGTGCTGTGTCAAGGTAGGTTTCTCCCATCAGAATTAGAATTCTGCTGCCCATAGATGTCAAGAAAGCATCTTGAAAGTCTATCTAGCTATTTCATTTCTAGGGGTCCTGTGGAAAAAAAACACACAAATATTACCACTACCCTGGCCTGCCAAAACCCTGTTTACCACCTAACTTTTATGGATTATTGTGGTAAATGCACCCATCATCTCTCTGAAGATAAATTATCTCTACCTGGCTCCTACAATTCCATGATCCCATCATTCACACTGAGATATGGAAACCCAATTCCACTGCAGCATCCCACCATCATCTTCACCCTTCTGAGGAAAGCTACTTCAGAGATTTTCAAGAAGGTTTGTGATATCTTCATTGATTAATTCCTTAAGGAAGTGATAGCTTGACACCTCTACATAAACATGTTGGCTACAAGTGATAAAACTTGTGCTTTAAGGAGTCAGCTGCTGAACCATTAATTAGAATTATCAGATATAATTCATTGCTTGGTTAAGAAAAATTATATCACAACAAATGAATTCATGTACTCAGGCAAGTAATGTCATAAAGTGTTTTGGGGTTTATGAAGGATTTTGGAGCAAGGGTTATCATTGACCTGAGAATACAGATTGACTCATGTATCTTGATTCTAAATTCTAGGGCTCTGAGGTTGGTAGTTAAAGTTATAACCACAGCTGATATTGCTCAAGGATGCACTGACATAATCATACCATGTACAAGTTAATAATATTGGAAATTTCATAACTAGATCAGTCATTGATATAGCAGCACATTATTTTTGAAAATTTAGGGAATAAGGTGTTTTTTTTTTTGTTTTTTGTTTTTTTTTAAAGATTTATTTATTTTATTACATATCTCCCCTTCCCCCCGCTGCGGCGACGCGCCGAGAGTGGTCACTGCGCAGGCACGGCTTTCCCCGCTTGTGGGCGGTCTCTGC
>PVKH010023680.1:0-13799 GCA_004027955.1 Chaetophractus vellerosus
CTTAATTGTGGAAAGGAATTCTCAAAATTTTATGAGTTAACATAGTTTTCTATTATTTAGGCGTCTCCCACGAATATATTTTTCTTGTCTGAAAAGCTTCCTTGCCTTTAACACCCTCTGGGTTATTGTTGGGGACAGGGCTGTAGTGTTGATTCTTTCCCTCCAGAGAACAACAGAATTCACTAGAGACCTTTAATTGGCTTTGCTCATCATTTTCTCTGCTTGTCTTCTGTTTTTCCTCTTTCCAGGTTCCACAGCAAATATAAGAATTCTCTTACAGTATAATTTTTTTAAAAAGGAGAAAGAAAACTGATTACATGTAGTAAATTATTTAGGGAGGGCAAATTATGGTTATTACCTGGGGTCTCATCAAGAATCAACACAATAGGAAGGAAAAAAAGCTGAGCAGAGGAAGACACACCTGCTTCCTGAGGTCGACTGGACGCTCATGGAGCATTGCTTCTTTGAATTTATCTTTGTCTATTATGAACCAAAGTGCAATTTTTATTGAATTTGTGCTTTTTTGTTTTTGTTTTTACCATTCTTGTTTCAATTTTATACTTTTTCATCCTAATAATGGGTTTCATAATTATATTCTGGAACTTAGATTTTGCTATAGTCCTATTAAATGTTCAGTATTTTTTTCATACTACTAAGGTTTGTTTTTGTCCATCCAGTTGATTATTTTTAACTTGCATTTATAAAATGTCCTAAAAGTTTTATAATATACCTTTATTATTACAATGCTCCAGGAAAAATTATTTTGTGGAGACTGAAACGCTATGATCTCTAGTTTTCCTCAAAAAATAATTTTTTCTATAACTGTAGGTTATAGAATGAATGTTTAAACTGTTTTATGGTAATAAACAAGTTGTTGTTTAAGTATTCTTTTTTTTTTTTAAGATTTATTTATTTATTTATTATCCATTTTATCCCCCACCCCCCGCCCTGTTTTTGCTGTTTTGTGTCCATTCGTTGGGCAATTCTCTGTGTCTGTTTCCTGACCTCTCCTCTCATCCTTCTCATCCTGTCTTCACCGGGATTCGATCCTGAGAACCTCCGATGTGGGAGAGAGGCATTCTGCCACCTGCGCCACCTCAGTTCCTGGTTTTCCGGCATGTCTCCTCTTGGTTCTCCCTTGTACCACTCTTCTGTTACATCATCATCTTGCTGTGTGGTTAGGCGGGACCTGGGCGGCTCACCTGCGCACCTTCTATATTTTTCTTTTATTTTATTGGGAGGTCCTGGGGATCTAACCCAGGTTCCTCCATATGGGAAACGGACACCCAGCCATTTGAGCCACATCCACCCCCAAGTATTCTTTAAAGAAATCAATTCCCCCGGATTGTATTTTGATATTTAAGAGGGAATGTGGCATTTCTTAGTAAGCTTGTTATGAAATAATGACCAATACCTTCAGGAGATATTCACAGAGGATTGATTTTTAATTACAAAGATTACTTAAATCTATGTAATCTCTACTCTCCTTTATTATTTGAAATCTTAACAGTAAATTATAGAGGCCATGTATATAAGTTTGCCAAAGGGCTGCCGTTGCAAAGTACCAGAAATGTGTTGGCTTTTATAACGGGAATTTTATTTAGGGTACAAGCTTACAGTTCCAAGGCAGTGAAAAGTCCAAATCAAGGCACCATGAGAGATGCTGTTTTAGTCAGCCACAGGTGTGCCTTTTGAAATACAACAAAGATTGGTCAGTCTTTATAAAGGGTATTTATTTGGGGTAGACGCTTACAGTTACCAGGCCACAAAGCATAAGTTTCTTCTCATACCAAAGTCCACGTGTTGGAGCAAGATGGCTGCCGATGTCTGCAAGGGCTCAGGTCTTTGGCTTCCTCTGTTCCCGGGGCTGCGTTTCTCTCCGGGCTTAGCTTCTGCTTCCTCCACAAGTTCAGCTGTAGACCACGAGGTTCTCTATGCTTTTGCGTCTCTCCACGAGGCCAGCTGTAGACTATCGGGTGAACGGCTCACTCCAACATCAGAACTGCTTCTCCAATCTCTTCTCCAAATCTCTGTCTTGCTTTTTAAACTTGAGACCACACCCTCCGAGGGGTGGGGCTCAACGCCCTACTCACTGCAGCCCAGTCAACGCCCTAATCATAAACCAATCATGCCCAGATGAACAGATGAGTTTACAAGCATAATCCAATTTATATTTTTGGAATTCATAATTACATAAAACTTAAACCATTACAGATGCTTTCTCACCAAAGTCAGCTACTGGTGATCTTGGTGTCCTGCCACATGGCAAAGATGGTGGCTGATCTCTGCTGAGGTCCTTGCCTTCCGCTCCAGAGCCTACCCTCTTATGGAGTTCAGCTATGGACAACCAGGCATAGGGCTAGTCTCTTTCTGGTCCTCCTCTCAGCTTCTTTGCTTTCTTTCCGAATTCAGCTGTGGGCTATCAGGCATATGACTCGTCTCTTCAACCATGAGTTGCTATGTGAGCTCAGCCTTTTGGGGACTTTATGCATAAGCTTTGGCTGCTAATGATCCTCCAGGCTTCTCACACATGGCAGCATAAAAAATGGCAACTTCCTTTCTCTGTCTCTTTGTGTCTCTGTTTATTTCAGACCCAGCAAGAGGGTGGAAACCCAACCTGAGTCACACCTCACTGACATAGTCCAATCAAAATGTCCCCACACCCACAGGAGTGGATTAGTTCAAGAACATAATCTTTTTCTTTTTGGGATTCATAAAATAACTTCAAGCTGTCATCCCATGGTGTTACAGAAAACCTATATTCATTATTGATTTAAATTTATGTATTTATAGTTGTGATTTTAACTTTGATTCTAAAGCTTCTTTGACACTGCTGGTGTGTAATAACAATGACAAGACAATTGAAGACAAGTCTGTGTCTTAGATTTTAATGTTCTAGATATTTAATTTTCCTGTTTCATTTTTAATGCTTTTATCTCAAGAGAGGTTAGAGTTAAATACAAAATCCATTCCTTCAACAAACATTTGAGTACCTGCAAATGTAACTGGTGATATAAAGATGAATAAATTATGGCCCCTCCCCCCAAGGAATTCCCAGTCATGTGGGAGGAAAAGCACACACAAAAAAATCAATGTAATAGAGTAGAGTAATTGTAAAGATTGAGATAATTACTAGGTATGATGGGGAGGGTATGGAGGGTACCTCACCAGGGGCTAGTCTGAAGTTTTTTTAACTCTTGACTCATAATGACTGAGTAGGAGAAACCCAGGAATGGAGTGGGTAAGACAGAAGTTTATTATTTCTAGCATCAGGTACCAAATAGAAGAGGAATTGGGAGAAGGGAACTACATGCAGAGTGGTATTTTGTAGAGTACAGTATGAGATAGATCTGAGCTAGATTGTGGGTGGGGCATTGTGTAGGGGCTCAGATGTTGTCATGTAAGAAGTTTGTTTGCAGGTTTTAAACAGAGAAGGAGGGAACCAGTTGTAGCTCAATTGGTAGGGTTCCGGTTTACCACATGGGAGGCCCTGGGTTCAGTTCCCGGGGCCTCCTCGAGCAGGCAGGCTGCTGCGTGGTGAGCTGACGCGGCGGGTCACTGCAGCGGGGGAGTCAAGCAGACAAATGAACACAAAAATGAACACAGCAAGAACAAGCAGAAAGGGGGTGATATATAATAAATAAAAAATAAATCTTTAAAAAAAATAAACAGAGAAGGACATCTTTAAATTAGTGTTTATCTGGAAACCCCATGTTCAGCATGGAGAAGGCCCTGGAGGAAAACAAGAGGAGACCAGTCATCAGAGAAGACATAGGAGTTCATGGTGACTTGAATAGTGTTCTGGCAAGGAAGGAATTATCTGCTTGTCAAGTAAAATTAGTGAAGTGTGGTTGTTTGGAGCTGAGGGTTGCAGGCGAGGGAAGAGTCAAGACTCATAGGTTACTAGCACAGGTGTTCTGCCACCCGCTGAGTGTGGATATTGCAGATGGGGAGCTGCTTGGGGTTGGAGACATAGCATCTGAGGTGCCTGAAAGACATCCCATCTGAGTGATCATTAACTAAGTGTATTGCAAACGTCAAAATTGCCTTAAAATAGTCTAGTCAACCCTTTGTTTGATGACTATGTTTTTGTTACTTTTCTTCTAAATAATCCAAAGGAATAAAAATATGATTAATTTCTTGATCAAGAAATGTAACAGAGTGGAAAGAGAAAATTCACTCACAGGTCACATATGGAGATACCTGTAATTAACACATCTTTGAGGGTGAGTAATTTAAAACTCCCTGCTCTAGTTGGGACTTCTGATACAAAAATATAGTCACTGACCTTAAAGAACTTGACATATGTGTGAAAAGTGTGGCTAAAATTATAAATGTTTAAAGATGCAGAAAGATTCTGCTATTGGAAATATAATAATTGCTGAAAAACAACACACTAAGGAAGTTTTGCCCATCAGATGGCTCAGGACATTAGATAATAGTTTATTAGCCTAGAATTTGCACATGCCTTTCACTCTTCTGAGGATACTTTGGTCATTATTTAAAAACCAACAGGGGGTCAGCTATAGCCCAGTGGATAGGGCGCTGGTTCACCACATGGGAGGCCCCGGGTTCGGTTCCCGGGGGCCTCTCCGAGCGGGCAGACTGCCTTGAGAGGGCAAGACGCCGTGGGCAGGGCAGAGCCGCCATGGGCAGGGCAAAAAGCTGCCACGGGCAGGGCAAAGCCGCCATGGGCAGGGCAAGTCGCCCGTGAACAGAGCAGAGTCGCCCGCGAGCAGAACATAGCCGCCTGCAAGCAGGGCAAGCCACCTGCGCGGTGAGCTGACTTGGCACGTCGCTGCAAAGGGGGGAGACAAAGCAGACACAGAACAACGCAAAAATGGACACAGCAAGAACGAGCAGAAAGGGGGGGATATGTAACAAAAAAACCCCACAAAAAACAGTGAAAGGTTGGTCAATTATGCTTAAATCCACTTAGGTGTAATGTGCAAGTAATGTGACCAGAGACTACCAATGAAATGGCATAGTGGTATTTCCATCTGGAAATAGTTAAAAGAACCATTCTGTAAGACAGCTTACTTACTAACTTTAAGATGTAGACCTTAAATATTTGGATATGCCCAAACATTCCTAACATTTTACTCTTGAAATGAGCAACTCTTCTTTTTGTAGCCTGACTTACATAATACAATTCCTGGCCTGATGATGATCACGATGATTTTTTTTTTTACTTTTTCTTTGATTCTAATATTACTTCTCTCTTTCTTTAAGGGCTACCTTCAATTCTAAGAATAATGTATTGCATAGTGTACTCTATTTTTAAAAAAATCTTTACCTTATCCTGTGGTACTTGATCTTTTATGAAATATCCATGAGCAGAGCAAAAGGAATCTCTAGAGCAAAAGGAGTCTCTTCTATAATATAGATAGAGAACTTTGAAAGGAGCAAATAACCATTTGGAAATAAGGTAATAAATGAAATACCATAGGCCTAATCGAGCAAATGTCTTGGTTCTGAATAATTGGCTAGCAGAAATAAAAATGAAAGAATATAACATAGGAAATATGTATTACCACCGTGAGCAGTGTACTACAAGATATTAGGGGGCTGAGTTAAATAGATTGACTTAGTACATTATCCTACTATCAGAATGATACACATATATATAGCTCTAAATGCAATCATGATGTCAATGTGTCATGCATCACAATATCTGAGTTATTGTCTCAATTTTAAGAGTAACAGAGAGAGGATACATGAGAGGCAAAAAACTAATAAAATATATGTAAGTATAACTTCAAAATGGCTTTACAACATGGTAGCCATCACCCTTTAGACACAAACAACTATTATATGTGGCTCTGAAGAGTTCAATCATTGAACTCATTAAACATTGTATCTGAGAATTAGCTTTCTAAATATGTTTCCACCATGTTAATAATTTATTAACAGCTTATAATATCTGTTAGAATGGTAGATATTATTTAGGGTACAGCTACTTAAAAAAACAACAACTCCATGTTCTTTTACGACATTATTTTTCATGCCTGCTTACTATTCCATTCCATTCAACTGAAGAAAGGTTGTAAACCATTTATGCACATATATATAAAACTCCACACTATTTTTTTGGGGGGGAGATGACAATTCCCACCCTTGTAGGTGAAATGACTCACATTCATAGAACTTTCAGGATAAATTTGAAGCATGAAATATCCAAATATCTAGAATTATTTCATGCTCTAGTTTTAGCATCATTCTGTAAAATTCATGATTGGTAACAAATGAATTTTTTCTGTCATCTGAACTTAAATTTCCAAAAAGGTGGTTTTGGTCACTACACCTTGTTATATAAAATTGACTAATATTTTGGGCAGGTGGTGCGTAAGATTTGTCCTGCTGGGTGGCCAGGAAATTCTGATAGTGTCTCATTGCTCTGCTTTTCCATTTGTTATTTTATGCACACTGTGAGAGAAACTTTAAGTCAAAGAAGGAAAATCTTAATTATTAGACACTTAACATATTTTGTGCTCAGGGTACCAGTAATGAAAGCTTTGACATGGTTCTACATGTTACTGCAAGTTGTCTCTGATACCTGTTCTTTCCTATTGTGTATTAGCTACAGCAATAGAGTTCCCCAAGTCCAATATACTCATTGCTCCCTCTCAAGACATCATGATATTGAAAATTGTTAAAATTATCTTTAAATAGGTTTAATTTTTTAAAAACATAGTCATTCTTTGCCTCTTGATCTGAATAGATTATTTTGTAGTTTGTAGTTGTTACACGATCTTAAAACATTTCTCAAATGTGGTTTGTTCATGCAAGCATTTCCTAATTTTCTTCTGTTTTAAAGAATTTCTTATTTAATTAATCTTGTTCCTGGGTTTAAAAATCAAAAGGTTATTATATATATATATATAGCAAAAACTTAGTGCAATCCATCTTTCTTTTTTACAGTGAATATTCTTTATTGTCAGGTTTTCTACAAGTGTTTGTTTATAGAGTATTTAACTTTTTATACATTATAATTCTGTCCTTTCAAAGCATTTAATATACTCTCTTTTAGTCTCTGTAGAAACGCTGGAAAAGAGTTTGAAGCAGATGGGAAGGCAGCTTCAACAGCTTGAGAAAGATTTGGAAACCTTTCCCCCTCCTGAGGACTCACATGACAAGTTTGTGACAAAGATGTCCATATCCTTTTGATATCTAAATAACTTAAGTCACCAGTCAGCTAAAATTACAATTTATTTAACATTTTAAATATATTTGCATAACCAGAGATCATTCTGTAGTGCCAAGTTGTACAAGGTTTAACCACTGCCTTCTTGCAGGGAAATTTATCGAAGTGTCTAGCTGCCATGAATTATTCAAAAGTGTATTTCTGTGAATTCCTTTTCTCATTTTCCTTTTCATCAACTGGGATAATAATATTTTCTCTCATCTTTCCTTTTCACATCCCTTATTTCTTTGTAATGTTGGTGATAAATTGAAAGGATATTAAGATTGAATTTGAGGAGGTTTGAATCCAAATTAACAGTGTGCTTTAGATACTTTTGATACCTTAGATACTTTAGAAATACTTTTTCAGGAAGCAAATAAAGACAGGTTTGACTATCAGTTTAATTTCAAGGCTTAGTTTATATTAGAAATTAACTCATATTCCAGAAAATTAATATATCCTTTAGAAAAGAATTCCAAAATCAAAATTGAGTTTGCGATAATCACTACTTGTATAGGTATTCTGCAAACCCAAAATAAAATTTGTGAATATGTTATCCACACATGCAAAATTAATAGTAGGAGGCTTGTGTTCTGCTCTTTAAGGTTTCCTTTGTATTCAGTTATCTTTGTTAACACTAACTTTGTGGTGGCTTAATCTATAATGAGTAAGTGAAGTAATATACTTGATTTCCTGAAATAAATGTTGAGTTGCTTTGTAAACCATTCTGTGAAATAGTGACTGATATCTTTTGTGCTGTAAGAAAGTATTACTACTATGCATTATTAAAATCCCATATGGACTTCCGAATTCTCTGAATTCTATATGAAAGGATAACCCACTTCTAAAATGAGCTTTTATAAATAGACAATCCTAATATTTTATTTTAAACTGAGGTACTTGAAATCAAATGACTACTTTTCCTCATACTGTCTCTTCTCCCCTGAGATATAGTGATTCACAAAATTATTATTTTGCCTGCCATAGATTTTATTGTATAGGCTTTCAGCCTAATTGTGAATTAGTTCAATGTTATCTTCTTCACTGTCTCTTTTGGGACATATCATAAAAATGCATTCCAGCAACAGTCAATTCAGGCTAATGTATTTCCTTTGGTATCTTTCCTTCTCATCTAGTTTCCTCTTTTATTAGGCAGAGCATCTTTATCACTACACCATTTTCAACATGTTGGAGATGAAATTTTTTGTTTGTTTTTTAAACTAAAGTATATATTTATCCATCAGAAAATATTTTTATGGCACCTTCTCACATTTGACAAATTATGCTTTTTAAAAATGTTTGTTATTGCAGCTTTATATCAGTTTCATCACTGATAGGTTTTCCCCTCATGAAAAAAATGTTCATGTTAAAATATTCATATGTGACAGTTTATTATTTTAATCATTAAGTACTGTTACTTGAACTACTTGTTATTGTTCCCTGTGTACACAAAGTATTTTAGCAAAAAGTGTTTGAATACATAAAGCTTCTGGTAGTATACTGTGAGCACACTAATTATGAAGCTCAAGTTTCTGGAATATGTAACCTAAGCTAAACTCCTGAGCTCAGAGTAAAGGTTGTAGAATTCTGCTCAGCAACCCATCTCAGGACCTATGCACACTTGTATTCATGTGATGCAAAAAAAACTGAACGATGTCAGGCTTCTTGAAAGGTGTGCAGCTCATAAAAAACAAGCAGCAGGAAATCAGAAACAGAAAAGATGATACTTCGTTGGAAACAATTTTTCATTCTGAATACAATTATACTCCATGGACAAGAAAGCTACTACATCCTGTCGCTAAATATCACAACCTAGAAGCCTCTAATGAACTGATTAGCATTCATGTATCTCTTGGAAGTCAGATATATGAACAGTTGGTGCACTTTGCTATTGACAAAGCTTATAATCATAAATATTCTTTGCCGAGATTAGATTGCACTCGTTTGCTTTTCATCTTAGTTAGACATACTAGTTTCAAAGTAATTAAATTCATTCATTGCAAGGCTTTGTTTACTTTAATTGGTACTGACAACAAATCAGATACTAAATATTAAATGCATTTATACAGATCTTATTAAAATGGAAAATTGTGAGCTTCTTAGATCTTAGAAAATGGAAGAACTTAAAAACTAAAATGCCCAATGAATAAAAATGTGTTTAAAGTTTAGGTTAGTAACACTCAAACTTTGTTTACATTTTAAGTTTAAGTGCTTTTTAGTTGAAGCACATATTAATTCATTAACCAATTCTCAAAGGTACGTATGTTATTAAATTGTTAAGGAGACATTTTTACAAATCCATATGTAGTTTAAAGAATCATGATTTAATGAACTATCAAAGAATATGTTCACTGAACGGTTTATAATAAGTTATAATTGATACAGTGTTATAATATGAAATTTCACCAATTACATTCACTTTATTGCATTTTTATACTTCCCACTACATGCTCTTTCTTTACATATACTTCTTAGAGTAAAAAAATGTGAATTTAATGCATCCTTTAAAAGGTGTCTACAATTATTTCATATATGTTACGTTGACTTTTTCGTAATAATTGTTACTTTCCAGTTGCTAAGCCTCATCAGAAATGTAATTAGAGTGAAATAGTTTCACTGTAAATATTTGGTTGAAAAATATGTAACACAAATTTGAGGTAGGGTCACCAATATTGTATGTACATGTATTTACTTACTAAATTTTATCATTGAGAAAAAGAGGAAAATGCCAGGATTTGTTTCATGAAATAACCTGTTCTTTTCTTTTGACATTTAAAATTCTGTGATATTTCTTATTTTAAGGAAAAAACAAATATATCGTAGAGCATTGCCCTTGAAATTCTCCTCGTACAAACATTTGCCTTTCTATTTTATTCTCTTCCTTTCCCCTCTCCTGATTCACTTAGGAAAAATCATTTGGGTAGACACTTATCAATTTCTGTATTTTTCACAACTTATGTGACAAGCTAATTGACTCTTTTTCATGCTATATTCTTTAAATTTCTACATCACAATCCCATTTTATTCTCAGACTTTCTTTTCTATTGTTCCACTATATAGCAACGTTTTAAGTATTTCTGAAATTACTGGGTAAATGCTAAACACATCCCAGGAAATTTCTTGAGAGAAAGACTTGTATTTTACTTATATCTATATACCACACTGCACCAAGCACAGCATTTTGCAGATAAAGGAACTCAATACATTTTTCTTTAATTGAACTATGGTTAGGAAGTAAAGTAGAAGGGTGGACTGGGTGAAATGTAAATTTGTGTAATACATGGCCCAGTTGTAAGGGTGGGAAAGTTGGAAAGCGGGGTGATTTGTAATAGTAGATTTTTCTTCTCTTGAATTAGTCGTTTCACTCTCTTCTCCCTTTCTCTTTCTTTTCTTCCCCTCTTACCTATCTTCCATTTAAGTGGCACTCAACAAACTTTTAAGGCTCAGGTTAAATGTCTTGCTTCTCATATTCTGTGGATCCTCGAATTTATATAATCTTTTCTTTCTCTGAAAAAGATTGCTACACGACTTAGTGCTCACTGTTCGCTACTCTAACTTTTATAGTCACAGTTCAGTTGTTTTAGTCAGTGTTCCCTTCTTAGCCAAGGCTTCTCTGCCTATCAAAAATTAGCCTCTGCCACTCTATATAACATCACAAACTTTTATTTTCTACTTCATACTTATCATATCTGAAAATCTCTGTCTCTATCCTTGTCTTAGTTTGCTAGGGCTGCTATAACAATTGCCACTGACTGGTTGGCCTAAACAATAAGGACTTTTTGTCTCACAGTTTGGGAGGCTAAAAGTCCAAAATCAAGATGTTAGCAGAATCCTGCTTTCTCTGAAGCCTGTGGCATTCTGGTGGTGGCTTGCCTGACATCCATAACCCAATCTGTGTTCCTTCACATGGCCATTGCCACCTCTGTCTCCCCATCTGTCTTCTCCTACTGTATTCAGATTTCCTCTGTTTTAAAATGTGGTGGTATCCGATTAAAGTCCACACTTACTCTGTTTGGCCTCACCTTAACTAAAAACATCTTCAAAGATCCTATTTAAAAATGGGTCCACATCCACAGCACCAGGGTTAGGACTTGAACATGTCTTAGTGGTGGTCATGATTCGCTCCATAACAGTACTCTAGAAATACTCATGAAAGCAGGCACTTGGCCTCTCTTTTTCACTACTGTTTTCCATAGTGCCTTGAAGAGTGTCTGGAATATAGACGAGCTCAGTGAACACTTCTTGAATGATGGGATGGATGAATGGAAGGATCCATACTTCAAAAGTTCCATAAAAAGTATTAGACACTTTTTAGATCATCTGAAACTGGCTCTTGTTAGATGTATTAATGGAAGAAAAGATGATCCTTGGTGTGGGAAGTGCAATAATGAGGGCATGAGCTAAGAACTGATATGGAATTATTTGTAGTGGGTGGTTTGGGAATAAGCAATGCCAGCTTACCAGGAAAATAACTTCCTTCTGCATTCCAAATCTTAGTCTTCCTTATTACTTGGCCAAACCTAACTACTTGTGGTTCATTGTGTTTGAACACAGAACTTGTTGTCATCTAGCTTTCAAAGGGGAAAGCTTTAGTGGTTCAAGTAGAAATTACTGAAAATTTGGCCTTAGTCCTGATAAAAGGGAAGAAAATTGATTTCACAAAAACATCAAGTAATTGGTATATATACCAATATGTGTGTAATGAAGTTTATCAGATGTTTGTATTGTTGAATATCAGCTATTCTCTAAAGCTCTTTGCAATTTTAGAACTTAGTGTTGGAAAAGGAATAAATAAAGCTTAACTACTGCTGACATGAATGTTGCTTTTATCCAGTTTAACTGTTGGCACAAGAACAGCTACATTTCTTTTTATTTTTGGATGATGGTGGTGGCGGCAGTGGTGATTCTTTATTTGACTATGATCATTGAAGGGTAAAGTAATGAGGGAGTAGCCCATAAATCAAATGCAGAGAGCCTTATCATATGATCAGTTTTCCCATCCTACCAGACAATTGTTTTAAACTTCTAAGGATTAATTTGGCTGTTTGCGTAATTGTTCAATTCCATCATAATTTTGCCATTCTTATGCATAATTCCATTTATTCAAAGTTACACTGCATTTCCTTTGAGAACAAATTATTTTATGGATAACAATGACAAGAAAATTAACTTAAACGCTCTTTGGCTGTTAGAACAAGAACATGTCAATTCCATAGTTCTGTCTATTGGTCATCTTTTCTATCACATCTTTTTTTGGAATCATAATGTTTCTATTAAATATCTACAGACATATTTCTGATGTTTCTTTACTTGTGATTCTTCTTAGCTAAAATCTAAAACAGTTCGTTGGGTAATATGCTCAACTTTATCTTAAGCTGTTTACAAAATAGATTCTTGAGAATGGGGGTATTCCCAGGTGTTAGAATACAGTTAACTAATATTTGTGAAATGTCTGTTATTAAAACTCAAGTGTCGTATAAGAAGTGACATAGGAAGATAAGGAGCAGCTATAGAACCATACAATTAGAAACACCCACCAAAATAGTGTCCTTAACTTTTTGTCCAGGATAATTATGATTCAGGAACTCTATTAGCTTGTAATATTGTGTACAAATTTGTGTATGTATACATACGTGCATTTTTATGAATAGAAGTTTCATGACTTTCATCAGACTTTTGAAGATGCTTGTTATCCTCCCACCAAACTTTAAGAATGAAACTGGTAAAATTTGTACCAATGTTGTTACAGATAATTAGGTTTAATACAGCTAAGAAGCTAAAGCACAGCATCTTAGAAAATGGGCTGATAGTCAGAGGCAACCACCCCTGTTAGAAGTGTGGCAAGCAAAAGCACTCCTATGGTATTGGACTAGATGAGCAAAATCACAAATTCAGTGTAGTTTGGGTGTAGGAATATGATTGATGAATCTCCAGAAGTGTACAGTAGACTGTAAATGGTACTTTCAGTGGAACAAATGATCACTCTTAGTTGTAAAAATTAGAGAAAGCTGCTCTTCAGGAAGACTTGAACAAAATCTTGAATGCTAGGGCAAGCAAAAGTAGAAAACAATTTCTCTCTTAAACAGGATTTGAGGAAACATAAATAATTCATGTGGATATTTTCTGTATCTGGGACATAAATGATTTAGGTGAAAGTTTATAGATTGAATAATCAACCAATTTATAAACCAGGATGGATTTCTGAACTTACTTAACAAATTAAAGAATGGTTATTTTACATTGGATATGAATATCATGTCACCTTTAATGACAGATTCTGAGTGCATTCTGAGAGTGAATTTATGTAAATATAAAATCTGATTTTTATTTACATAAATTCACTTTCACTACAACATTTAAGGAATGTGGATATTCACAAGATAAAGTGTATAAAAATTTGTGACATGTCACTTTTTATTTGTATAGTTTCTTGTGATTCTGTGATTTAATTAATTTTACAAAATTTTTCATTATTCAGCTGAGAATTAAAACATACCTCACATATAAATGCATCAATCACTGACACTGTTGTGATCTAGATTCTAGAAATAGTAAGGAGGCATTTTGTCATTCAGATGAATAAACTAAGGCCCAAAAGGTCTATAGATTTTCTTTT